>CAXIVR010000850.1:0-16992 GCA_964035755.1 Teleogryllus oceanicus
TCAATATCGATAACCGTGCAAGGTTTCCGGATGTTTGAATTGCGGGAGAGCTTCTGAATCGAACTAAACACTCCAGAAACTGTTTCTGGGGTCATACAAAACCTAACATAAATTGGAAAGATAATACGATTCGGAAACACTGTGTTCCGCTTAAATATTTTAATTGGAAAATTGTCCCGGAATTGAAATTTTTTAACTAAATACTCAATCTCTTGAAAGTTTATTCAAACAAGTTTTTGTTTCTTTCTTAACAGCTCGTTTTAAGAAACTTACATTGATTCGTAACATTTTAAGGTTTTCAAATTTATTCTTTTTTTACTACGTGGTTATTCAAAAATATTTAACTTCAGTGTAGATTTCCACAAATTAAAAGAATTAAAAATTTGCTGTTTATATTATTAGCTATTTATTAAAGATATCAATTATTACAATTTTGCTATTAATATATGCAATGTGATATGTTGAAAATAATTAATTATGTTAGCGCCTATTCAGGCCATATCAGATTTGTACTGTTGCCTGTATATTACCTTAAATAAATAAATAAATAAAAATATCACTGGGAAGGGATAGATATAATCTTCTCAGCAGTGTAACAGAAAAATAGCAACTTTTGAAAAATATATGAAGAATAAGACAATTATATTTTCGAAATATTTCTAATGAGAGGTTCCCTAGTTCCTTTTCACCGATTATCACTATAAAATTGCATCAATTTTACAAATAGTCTAAACAATATTAACAATAGCAATTTTGCAATGATAATCTACTTGGGACACCCGGCAGTGATTTTTAATTGATTAACGAAATCACTGTTTGCATGCACCTGCTCATATAGAAAATGGGCGATTACATTTTCATAATGCGTAATAAAATGTGTGTATTGCTTGCATTTCCTTAATAAAGGCGTAATAATGACAAAATACAAGTTTTTAAATACGTGAACATGAATTTCAATTTGCTTGATAGGAAATGTGTATATTATGTAAATGCATTATATTGTGTTTCCCGAAAATTATTATGTAATAGTTAGTGTTCCTTGCTTTAGAACCATTAGCATTTTAAAATAGTTTGTAAGAAACAAAACTTTCAATACTATTAATTTAATCTGCACAAATTTCTCACAATATTATATACCATAAATTAGACTTCATTTTCATGGTAAAGAACTCGATAAAAAATGTCACAGCCCCTTCCCGTGACCCGCTGCCCCTTGGTTCGTCAGCGTCCACGGGGTTCAGGGCCAACGTCCAGTGCAATTGGCGGAGTGATCCTCGCGCCCGCGCGCACCAATCCGTTTTGTTTCTGTGCCCTCTCCTGTTACCTCCTCTTACTTCCTCTCACCCCTCCCTCCCCTGCTCACGTTAGCGAGGCAGCGTCACTGACCTCAGAAATTGCTCCGCCCCTTTGAGATAACTAGGAGGAAAATCTTCGAGGGGAGGAAGGGGGACGTGTCTGAAACTTGGAGCAAAGCCAATGATAAGAGCGGATACGCCTCGACGCCAGGATTGGTCAAGTGTCCAGCGATGGTTGTCCAAGCTGTGGAAAAGCCAGATTTGGCCGCACAGGGCATCGCCCATATTCTGTGAGAGTGGGTATACATGGGTTCTTGCGCCGACAGGGTAACATGTTATTTTCTTTGTTTGCAATGCTCGAGTACTGGGAAAACGATCAGAACAAAATTGCAAAGAACTTTGTTGTGAGTTCTCTTTGTGATAGTTGAGCTGCGGATACTCCAGATCTCTACATGCTTCGAGTGTTTGTAGTTAATGTTTATTTCCATATTACATGGAGTGCCACATAAACAGTATCATTAATATTTATTTATTACTTTGGTCGTTCCTTTCTCTGGCCGAATGTATAAGGAGTTTGATTAGGACAAGAAGACTCGAAGGATTTCATTTTGCCAGTCATTTAGCTTGGTTTATTTTACATGCCGCTTGTACTTCATTGTCACTGTTGATTTTCCACCCTTCAAAAACTTCCATACCTCTTCAAGAGTCGAACCCACTCTTTGAGGAGGAGGGGGCGTTAAGCTCACTTATCGCTGGACGCCCATTCAAATTGCTAAATGAATGAATACTGTACACCTGGTACGGTAGTCACTAGTCCGCAATTTTCATTATCCGCAAGTTCAACTACATACGTCAAACTACGTGTTATCGTATAGTTGGGTAAAAAATAACCCTGGGTTCGCATTGTCAAATGGATACAGAGAGACAAGTTAATTTTTCTTTTGCTTATTGCGTCGTTTGTCACTGAAATTTTTGGCTACCTTTCGAGATAGGAAAAAGAGAACGGGTGATATTTCAGTCGATGTTGTGACATTCCTCAACATAGGCGATCTCCCAGGATTTTATTGTTTCTGTAGTTTGTACTCTTGGCTGCCATTGTTTCTATTAAATGTTTCATCATGCAATTTCTTATATAAAATTGTGTATGGAATTGAACTGTATGGTTATGTGTTTGCATATAATTCATATTCATAATTAATATTCATCTTCCAGAATTATTAGTATTTCTTTATTTTGTAATTAGTGTAATATACTAATGTTCTTACATGTTCTTATGAAAACAGTGAAACAAGTACTTTAACCAGTAAAATTTATTGCAGTTAACTTCTAATATAAAATTCAGATCAATAAATGCAACTGTGGTGTATTAAAATTAATCAGTGATTGCTGTTCCTCTCTCAAAAGCGATGTGGTATCTCCTATTTCTTCTTACATATTTTCCTCTTTCTTTATTTCTGGGGTGCGATTCTACTTCCTACGATTCCTTTTCTTATTTCCAAACACTATCTACCTCCCTTTTCAATTAGCAGTGATGCTGCAAAATTCTCCTAATTTTAAAAGTTTTTTATTGCAGTTTATTTTTTTCCACAAGCGTTAAACGCAATTTTGAAGTCTACACCGTCAACGAATATAGGAATTACTAGTTTAAAGTTAAGACGTGATGTAGAAAGAAAATAGTTCATTATTTTAGCAGAAGATGTTGCTTCTTTTTTTTTCATGATGCTAATTAAAAATCATTCAGCGTCGGTAGACGATGTGTGCCAACTCACTAACGTCTCCAGTTGTTTAACTAACAATTAGAGTGCGCGACAGTGTGCAAAGAGCCTTGTGAATTACCGGGGTGCCCGGCGGTGCCGCAGGTCTCGAGGGCGTGGAGGAGGGGAGGAGGGAGGGCAGGGCAGGGCGGTGTAATCTGAAAGCTCGGAGCGGCGGAAAAGTCTCACACTTCATTAGCGCACGTTGCAGATACGCGATCGCTGCCTCCATCCATCATCGTCCCCGCGCCCGCTTTCCGGCCGCTCCCCGCCTGCGCCCGCGCCTGCGCCCGCGCCCCGCTTCCGCATCTGCGCCGCCCGTGCCCGCGCCCCCGCTCGCCGCGTATCTCCGCGGCTGCATCTGCCTCCTCCTCTCCTCGTTCCTCGTTTTCACTTTCATTGCCGCTTCTGTTGCTGCAATCAGCCCTTTCCGGCTACCAACTCCGTCCCCGCCTCTTTTCCCATTTCAATATCAATTTCTGCCCACGCATTTGTTCTCACTTCGTGTCCGACTGCGGTTCACAATCCATTTCTGCACCTGTTTCTGTGCCTGTTTATTCATCCAATCCTGCTCCCCTTTCTCCGTCCGTTTCTGCACCCGTTTCTACACTCGTTTCTGCGCTTATTTTTGCGTCAGTGTCAGAACCGTACTCTGCTTCCGTTTCTGCACCAGATTTAGTACATGTTTCATCACCCGCTTCCGCATTTGATTCTCCATCCGATTTAGCTTCGTTCTTTGCTTTCACCTCTGTACTTTGCACCTGCAACGTTCCTGCTCGTCTACCTTGTTCGTTGCTGCCTTAGTGCAAGTTTTGGTCCTATTTCTATTCTCCAATTATTTCCGAATCACCACCGAAAACCTCTAATCTCACCAACACGACTCCCTTACACTGCTCACATTTTTTTAATCTCTCATCTCCAGGAACCAATCACTCGACCGCCACAATTATCCTCCCTTCGGGACCCACACGTTCACCACTGCCTGCCTTACTATTCACGGTTGCTGACGTTGCCACTGTGAACATGTTCACCACTATCTATTCCATGACCACCAAAATCACAATGACTGTCGCAGTACCCCCCCCCCTTCCATAACCACTAATTTCTCCATCGCCGCCTCCACGTTCACCGCACTATCAAATCCTCCCACTTTCCTAGTCCTTGTTCCAGTGATCCTCACTATCACGGTTACTTACCTTTCAATTATGATTAACGGTTCTTCGACGATGAATGATTGAAACTAGCGCTGCCATCGATACCTTCATCATATCTCTCTCCACCATCCCTTCCCAAATTTGACTATCGACTTAACCGTCACCACTACCATTAATGTTTCCAGCTCCAGCATTCCCACCTTGCGATCTTTCGCTACATTCCTGTTAGGTTTTTACTTTATCACCAACTACGTACTTTTAAACTAAAAAAACGGATTGTAAAGCGACAGCGGGAACTTTTTGTCGGAGAAACTCGCATAGTGTTTCTTTGATATCCAGAAATGAGACCAACTGTGGTTCTATAGTATGTAGTTAATTTCATTAGTCTGAAGGTGTAAGCTGTGAGGAGATGGGAAGCCCTCCCCCGCGGTTCCCTAGGTTCGGCTAGTTTCCCCTAACCAGGACTCTCCCACCAGCGGGTCACCGCCCCAGACGGGACAAGCTCTAAGCTCCCGACCGGTCTCCCGGAATGTGCGGTAGTGTAGTGCATGTTAGTGTAAGTGTGTGTGTGTAAGGGTAGAGGATAGGAGAAGGAAAAGGAAGGACAGATCGCGCGCGGTCCGTGGCCCGTTTTGTAGGGTACTGCTCCGGCATTCGCCTGGTGTTAGCCTGGTGTTGATCGGAGAAACCACGGAAAATTACCGATCAGAGCAACCGGCCGCTAGAACTCTCCAGACAGCGACTGAATTCGACCTAGCTGAAAAGCTAATGACGAAAATCCTTCCGCAGTGAGGACTCGAACCTAGGACCTTCTGGTCAGAGGCGCTGCAGTGACATCAGTTGATGCACTGAGCTATCGCTCCCGGTGAACTAGCGTGGAAAGCTAGTAGCTCTGAGCTAGTAGGGCTGCCCCACACAGTATTGAATGTGTAGGTTGTCGTAGGGCAAACTGCGTTCCGGCGGGATCCGGATATCAGCTCGTCGTCATACATGTGCGGCAGCGGGGGGTGCGGAAAATTCTTAATGGAATTTTTTTCAAAAATTGAAGTTCCCCGATCGATGTGGCCTTGTGAAATGAAAATCATGTTTTTAGTTTTGCAGGTACTTAACAAGGGAAGTCAACAATGTTTTCTTAACTTTTTTTAAAAGTAGTTTCAAATTTGTGATTATTTTTTTCTCAGATACAGAAAACTAGGTTGATAATAATAATAATAATAATAATAATAATAATAATAATAATAATAATTCTGAGGCGTAATATAATAAGTTTTGTTAATTATTTGTGCTCTGTTTTTATCATTTTACTGTGTGTATAATACTATTCACAATTTAATATGAAGCGCCATTTTTCTCTTAATAGAATACTGCCTCTGTTAGCATAGAATTTTGGCCTATGCCAATAGCTATCGTTTTATATTATTAAAATTAATGGTTTTCTGCTTTGTTTCAGGTGAGTTCTGATTTCATCCAACTACACTATCCATTTGATAAGTATATTTTTTTAATTATTTACTTCTATTAACAACACCAAGAAATAAAATTGAGCGTAAACAAATCTAAAGATTTGGACGTAAATATTGGAATAATTATTTCATCGCAAAATATTGGAAGTTCCTATCAAATGCAATGTTTAAGCAAGGTATTTGCATTTAAATACCTACTGTTACTGGAACAAGATACATGCATTCAATATTTTTTGAGGGTTTGCATAACATTTTGAATGAATTAATACCATTTATTTTACATATATTTATTATTTCCAATATATTTACATATTGAAACGGAATATTTCAAACACGAGTTTGCTTATAAATTTTCCTAGAAACATCGTTTTGTGAAACAAAGCAAAGTAATACTATACTAACCCTTCTCTCTGAATTCTGAAATTTTTCTCTGCTTCCCGGAAATTGTGCACATCGAGGATGCATAGCAAAAGTGAAGCGGAAGTAATCGCAATCAATGCTTGCTCATATTTCAAAAAGCCCATGAATAACTCGATCGAAACATGACAAACATTCCTTAGAGGCCATTGTGTTACCGAACTTCCTGTATCGAGACGAGAAAGATACACCCTTGGCTTTGTGACATCGACGCAGAATCCTGAAAACACGCTCACTCGAGCTCAGTGGGAGTACTCTTTTGGAATGTGATGGGATCAATCCCTGGATTGATTGATTAGTTATTCGGGGCGCGTCAACTACTAAGATCATTAGTGCCTTAAGTGAAGTGCATGTTTTCTCTCGGAATGTAGCGGTAAACTTCTCCAGGTCCGGCCAGGACCGGCGCTGACCTACCGTCGGCTAACGGTGTTTTCGCCAATCAGATATCTCCCTCCAGCGGGACACCGCTCCAGCGGGGACAACCTCTAAGATCCCGACCGGTCACCTGGCATGTATTGTAGTGTAGTGCATGTTACTATACGTGTGTGTAAGCGGTGAGGATAGGACAAGGAAGAGGAAGGAAAGGTCGCGCACGGTCTGCGGCCCTTTGGGCTGCCGGTATGGGAATGTACTGCTCCGGCATTCCCCTGGTGTTGATCGGAGAAACCATGGAAAACTTCCGTGAATTTCTGGAGTTCAATTACAATATTGATGAGTGTAGTTTGCATGTGGGTCGAATATTCAGATCATTCGTCCGTAAGTACATTGCATGTTATATCACAGGAGGAGGTGATGTACTTCCCCCGTTGCTACGTCTGATCCGCCGCTGATCTACATTGCCTTGCTAGTTTATTCTCTCTCCATGTATGCCCTCCAGAGGGTACCTCCTAAGTTGCAACAAGCTCTAAACTCGAGAATAATTTTCCAACATCTGATAGCGTAGTGAATGTGTGTATGTGTGAAGGGTGAGGATAGTACAGGAATGAGGAATGAATTATCGCCTGCTGCCCGTGGCCGTTTGTTAAGGTGCTCTTCCGACATTCGACTGATATTGATAGGCGAAACCACGTAAAACTACCGCTTACAGTAATCGGGCACAGAAATTCTCCTCCAAACTGTGGTTGAATTCGTCTTAGCAATCTTGATGAAAATGCGCCACGTGCATCAAGTCTCGAATTGTAGGACCTCCCAGTCAACGATACTACAAAGATAAGGTAAACTATATTGCATTTAGGGGGGATCCATCGCCTCGCGGTTCATGTACTGCTCGTAAAAAAATTGTGATTTCTTTCATCAAAACCACATCAGTTAACAAACGTTAATTTTTCATTTTATAATATAAAACTTTAAATATTTTTCTTCTTTAAATTTGCTTGATACATTCACATTCAGAAGACCAAACAGTGTTTTGTGTCGGTTGCGTATTATAAATCGTACAAAACCATAATATTTCCTTAGCGTATTGTAGAGTTCTCATACAGAAAACTGCGTTTTTATGCATTTCTTTATTTGCAGTATACATCATAGACTGTATCTGCATCAATACATTATAGACTGTTTATATAATCGTTGTTTTACTCTCTAAACAAATGAGCAGCTAAACCCTTCTCTTCATATTGCTTAGAAATGTTTATATCTTATTTAAAACACTCTTATGGACGTTTTTTGACAGTTTCAAGTTTCTTAGTTTACATTTTATAAGAATTATATTTCTGACGTGGAAATTTCAGGAATTTCACCGCCGGAAGGACACTTACAAAGTTTTTTTTCATTCCAGACTATGCGCGTTTTTAGTGTGAATTATTGCGACATCAGCAGATCTGGGAGTCTCGCGGATGGATTCAAGGGGATGTCCGGAGGCGAGAACGATTTGCTTTTCAAAGTGGAGAGATTTGCAAGACTCTCGCGGCAGGACCAACAACGGAGAAGCAGTGAGCGAAACAACAAATTCATATAACACACATTTCATCTTCTCAATACATTTGCGCATTTGGCATACAGTGTTTGAATACACAGAATTTCGTAAATACCACAACTTTAGTTATCCATGATACCTCCGCTGTCGGAAGGAGAATTATAGCGACCGGCTGCTCTGATCGGTAGTTTTCCGTGGTTTCTCCGATCAACACCAGGCGAATGCCGGAGCAGTGCCCTATCAAACGGGCCACGGACCGCGCACGATCTGTCCTTCCTCTTCCTTGTCCTATCCTCCCCCCTTACACACACACACACACACACACCTACACTAACATGCCCTACACTACTACATATTCCGGGAGACCAATCGGAGATTAGAGTCTGTTCCGGCTGGGGCGGTGCCCCGCTGGTAGGAGAGTCCTGGTTAGAGGGAAACCCCACTAGCCGACGATAGGTCGGCGCAGGATCTCACCATCCAGCGGGGGATGATCACCGTCATCTCCCGAGAAAAAAAACATGCACAACACTAACGGCGCTAATGACCACAGCAGTTGACGTGCCCGGAAACACGAAAAAATCAATCATGATACCTCGTGACTTTCACAGGTGTACATTGCTGAAAGCTTTTCGTGGCTGATGTGATAGTTGTGTCTGAACTGAGATGCGAAGGGCACTTGCGTGTGTCTGCGGATTGATTGGTTTCTCGCTCCGCACGGTAGGAGAGGTGCTTGATGAGGTGCCGCTGCGAGCGTGGGAGGGGGAGGGGGCCCCCGCCCGCTGCCTGATTGGCGACACCTCCCTCGGCCGACACGCCGAGCCTTAATGAGAGGCAGCTTTGATCCCTGCGATCCGCCCGCGCCGCGTCTTCCCACAACGCGTTGGCCCGCGCCGCGCCACCCTTCCGCCCGCCACGCCACGCCGCGCCACGCCCGCCACGCCGCGCCTCGCCACGCCGCGCCACGCCAGCCGCGCCACGCCACGCCCGCCACGCCACGCCGCGCCACGCCACGCCGCGCCACGCCCCGCCACCCCACGCCACGCCGCGCCACGCCGCGCCTCGCCACGCCACGCCGCGCCACGCCGCGCCACGCCGCGCCACGCCGCGCCGCGCCACGCCCGCCACGCCACGCCGCGCCACGCCGCGCCACGCCACGCCACGCCACGCCGCGCCACGCCTCGCCGCGCCACGCCACGCCACGCCACGCCACGCCACGCCACACCACACCACACCACGCCACACCACGCCACACAGGGCCACACCGTGCCACACCGTGCCTCGCCACGCCACGCCGCGCCGCGCCGCGACACACCACACCACACCACGCCACGCCACGCCGCGCCACGCCAAGTCATGCTATGCTACGCCTGCCAAGCCACCCACGCAACGACTCGCCACCCCATGCCTCACCACGCCACGCGTTGCCACGCCACATCTCGCCACACCACGACACACAACATCATGCCACGCCTCGCCACACCATGTCACGCCACGCCACGCCACGACATGCCACAACCATGCCACGCAACATCCACTGACTTTTTAAGTGTAATGCTTATCTTTTCTTTCTATGCGACCCCTTTCTTTTTTGTCCCATTCTTCCACCAGTTTATTATTCTTACTTTGTTTCCTCTCTTAACCTTTCGTTTTTATGTTCAACTCATTTTTTCTCCCATTCTGCCACCAGTTTACCTTTTTCTACCTTTACTTGCGTTCTCCCTCTCTCTCTCTCTCTCTCTCTTTCTCTCTCTCTCTCTCTCTCTCTCTCTCTCTCTCTCTCTCCTTCCTTCTTTCTTCTTTTCAATGTTCTTTCTTTCCAAAAGATTAGTAAGGCTAGTACACACGTAACATGACATTATATAAAAACATTATAGTAATGTGGACTGATGGCTGTACCGAATCTGCAGAGCGGAAATAACCTTCTCAAATTGCTTAACAAAAATGATGTACAACAGAAATTCCTTCACTTTTTATTATGTAGGCAGTAAGTGATATAATATGTGAAATTCATATGCCTTAGAAGCATCACCAAATACTCGCCGTCTTCGGTTTTCGTCTTTTACTTGAAACTGGCTATCATCTCCAAAATTCATACATGCAGATATCATACGAATAGTGCTTTTTTAGCCTTCTAGTATTTACTTCAGGAGTCATATTCCCTAGTGCTGTTTAACTCTTGAATGAAATGGTGAAGTAGATTGATATGTTTGATATTGGTATAGACGTAATTGTTAAACCGAAGAATAAGAAATAATGTGTTTTTTTTGAAACATGGATTTGAAAATAATCCACTACATTGATTATTACTTTACATTCCGGTCTATTTTTTGGTCACACTTGAGACGAATGGATTAATGGAGGGATGCTGGGATATGATGATAGTCGCATAAGAACGGAAAACCCGCAAAACCTCTACATGGAATAACCCGGATTCGAAACCAAATATCCAGAGACGAAGGTGAGTGACCACTTCACCACGTGTCGCTCACAGTAAAATGATTGATTGATTTTTTCGTGTTTCCGGGCGAGTCAACTGCTTTGGTCATTAGTTCCGTTAGTCTAGTGAATGTTTTTCTCGGGAGATGGCTGTGATTCTCGGGAGACGCCCGGAATCACTGGTAACCAACAAACCAATCCAAAATTCCGCTTCGTGACGCCCCTCGACTGTTAATAGCTTGGCCCTGCATGCTAACCCCCTGCGCACCTCCGAGCCCATTACGTCGGCGAGCGAAGCGATTCGAGATGAATGTACTCGATTCGCCCTGACCTACGCGGCGCTTTCACGCAGGGCGTTACTATGTAAATAGGAGCGATCGATAGCTAGTTGCGCGCTCTTGTGTTAAGCTCGGCCAGATTGAGGCTGGGGCTGTGTAGCCTTGAGGGAGTATGAGCATTAGAGTCGGCAGCAGCCTCTACCTGAGAATTGAAGCGTATCCAGGAGATGATGAGTAGGCCTGTGATTTTCAAGCAGATGCCGGCTATCGTGCTTTAGGGGCATATGAGAATGTGAATATTTTTTTTATTTAATCATTGTGCATAAACTTCATAATAACTAATGTGCCAAATACATACATTATGCTGTGCGTGCATTATGCACATATCCGGATTATCCTGTGCGTGTCACGTGGCGGTTGTCACACACAGTGGGGAATCGTGAAAAACTTTAACAGGTGAACAGCAACAGTTCATTCAGGAATTGTCCGATGTGGTAATTCTCGAGAATGGCTAAGACATTGAACACTATAAATATACGCGAGTTAAATTATTCAAAATAAGAGATATTACAATTTTGAAGGATAATACAACTACACTACGTGTTATAACACTGAAGTACTGTGACAAATTAGTGTACTTAAACGCTCCCTCGTGGACAACACACGTGCACCTGAATTTTCTCAAAAGAGTTTTTCATGATATGACCGGAAGGTCGATGGCTCAGTGTAACTACTTCAACCTTTCCTTTTTAAGCAGATGCAACTCAAGGAACATACATTACATTTTTTAAAACAATATTTAAAAAACGAAACACTACTGTGAATAAAACAAGTAAAAAATAACATGTTAACACATTTTTACCTACTTAGGAAGTACTGAGCAACAGCTGTAGCCGGAGGTCCATGAATATTAACGAAGCAGATTAAATGAGAAGCTCATGGAAAATGAAATCGTTAATTAGTACATGTGTTATATTATTCGTAGCAATTATTTCACATCACAATCCATGAATAATCCTTAATAATACCATCACAATCCACAATCCATAATAATACATATAAAGTATGCTACACTCAAACAGTTAATATGCAGGGTTTGAATTGAAACCGTGAAGTTAGAGATGATGCGATTTATTGCTTCCAATAACATGGATATGAAATTCATTCATCGTTTATTGCAAAATCAGGAGCGTGAAATCAGTATCTTTTAAGTAAATTTCATAATTTAATTGTAATGCAGTTGAATAAATACTACAGAACATCGCAATGTAGCTAATGTGTGGTTGAGTTCATAATATGGAGAATCATTTACAGATTAACAAACACAGGCGTCCAATTGCGTCAGTTGGTAATAATATTTGTTACTGATTTTTATAAGTTTTATACCGTCCTTTGACACATACGAGGAAATTTTTTTAAAAACTTTAGAGTCATTATGTAGAAAATAATTATTTAAAATTGCCAGCTACAAGCAAAATTGCATAAAAAGGTCACATATTTTGAACTTTAGAAAATTCAGAGATTTTAACTAAATAACTTAAAACACTTAAAAATGCATTTTTTAAGTGTTCTCAACGCCATCCAATGGCAAAGTTTAATAAAAAGGTTGGAGCTACTTTTGAAAAAAGTTTGAAAATGTTGCGACTTTTTCTGAATGACCTTCGAAATCAAAATATTCGTGATCATTCATATTTTTGGAAAAAAAATATTTTAATGGTATAGACGCTAGAGTTGACAACGGACGGTAGCGGGTAGTCAAAATGGACCAACGGACTAAGAGATCAACTTGTAGACGTTTAGTCGTCAATCAATTTTTCGGCATCAGAATTGCACAAAACGTGTATTCATACTGCACAATTTTCTATATGCTACATTAAATAGCATACGTTTCCCACTTAAAGTCGTGATAACTAAGTATATTTTAGGCGTTGTCGGATCCCCTGGGTTCCCTAGACTTCCCCACGGGAGCAAGAAGTTCATTTTCTGCATTTACTGCCAGCAATGCTAAATTGCTCCATCGTAATTTACAAATTGCGTGTAAATCTTAATAGAGCATCTGAGAGCAATTAATGAGATAGTAAGTAAATCTCCCCGAGACGTGATTCACAAAGTCTTGAGGGCACTGACTGTTGATCGTGGCATAGCCCCAGAGGTTCCAATCACCACAGGCAGGATTCTGGCGTTGGGCACTCCACGAAGTTGGGCTGCCAGGGGAATGACTGGTTGGTACTTTACCACTTTTTTCTCCCCTGCTTTTAGAAGGTTGGACCCATCCTCGTGGCGGACAGATACATCGACCACGTGGACTCCCTTCCAGATTTTTATTAGCAGGTTAGGTTATTAGAGAAAGTAATTCACAACATTTTTTTTGTTACCAGGTCAGACGGAGAGTTAAATAAGTCTTTCTTTCGAAGAAGGGGGATTTGCGCCGCACAATTACAAATTACACTACATTGTCATTATTACATTAAAAGAAACAATTCTTACACATATTAAAATACACACACGCGCGCGCGCAGACACACACACACACACACACACACACACAGACACAGACACAGACACAGACACAGACACAGACACAGACCCAGACACACACACACATATATATATATATATATATATATATATATATATATATATATATATATATATATATATGTAACTACCATATATAGCTATATGGTATAAACGTTAAATGTGTCAATATGTATTTATGTTTATTATGTGTATTTATGTTCTCGCTTTCGTAGAAGAATTAGCACACATGTTCTTCGCTTGCGCACAAAATCTTTGTTGCCGTAAACAAAAATGTTTTAATGCTTATTCATCAGTTGGTCAAATGGAGAACATTTTAATGCCACTTTCGGCCAATGCCTTTTGTATCAACGATCCGTATGAATATACTTGGCCAACGCCATACCGCGAGAGGTAGCTCAGGGCATCAACTCATGTTTAATTGATTGATTGATTGAATTTTTCGTGTTTCCGGGCGCGTCAACTGCTTTGGTCATTAGTCCCTTAGTGTAGTGCATGTTTTTTTCTCGGGAGATGGCGGTGATTTTCCACCGCTGGATGGCGAGATCCGGCGTCGACCTACCGTCGGCTAATGGGGTTTCCCCCTAACCAGGACTCTCCCACCAGCGGGGCACCGCCCCAGCCGGGACAAGCTCTGAGTTCCCGATCGACCTCCCGGAATATGTGGTAGTGTTGTGCATGTTAGTGTAAGTGTGCGGTCCGTGGCCCGTTTGGTAGGGTACTGCTCGGCATTTGCCTGGTGTTCATTGGAGAAACCACGGAAAACTACTGATCAGAGCAGCCGGCCGCTAGAATTCTCCTCCCGACAGCGAATGAATTCGACCTAGCTGGAAAGTTAGTGTCGAAAATCCTGCCGCCGTCAGGACTCGAACCTAGGACCTCCCGGTTAGAGGCGTTGCAGTAACATCAGTTGATGCACTGAGCTACCGCTCTCGGTTCAACTCTTGTCACTTAGTGTCTCTAGCTTGGAGATCCATGGATCGAGCCCCGACGGTTGGTAGGATTTTTGACATTAGCTTGTCAGCTAGGTCGAATTCATTCCTTGTCAGGAGGAGAATTCTAGCGGGCGACTGCTCTGATCGGTAGTTTTCCGTGGTTTCTCCGATCAACACCAGGCGAATGCCGGAGCAGTACCCTAACAAACGGACCACGGAACGCGCGCGATATTTCACTTCTCTTCCTTGTCGTATCCTCTCCCCTTACTTACACACACTTACTCTGATATGTACTTCAGCACCAGAGCCGGGAGACCGGTTGGGAGCTTAGTGCTAGAACCAAGGTGCCGCACTTGTGGGAGATACATGGATGAGGAAAATCCGGTAGCCGACGTTAGTTCGGCGCCAAATCTCGTCATCCAGTGGGGGAAGAGCACCGCCGCTTCCCGAAGAAATAAACATGCACTACACTTACGGGTCTAACGTTTAGCCGATGACGCGTCAGGAATCACTAGCAATCAAACAAACAACGCCATCTACACTTTATTGAATGTAAGTGAAGATGATGTTGGTCAAGAACGTGTAACACGTCGTTATTGCCGAAAAAAATGTAAGATAAGTATCCTTACCACGTGATGTCTCTGATGTACATGATTTGCCAATTGGCTGCCTACATTTTTCGTACATACCCCCACAATGCCTCCAATACCGAAGTTGAGTCTCCTTACGATCTTCGTGGTTACATTTAAATCCCCGTGCCGTGTACTATTAGAGAGAATTCGCTATATTTGATTTTAACGTGGTATCTCAGGTCACGCGCAAAAGAGAGAAAAGGAAGGCAAACTCCAATAGGGAGCCGTAAAAGTCGGAGCTGTAGTGACGTTGCAGTTCCGCATTGGAGTCCATCTTCTCCCTCCCTCTTTCGCTCGTGACCTTGTGATACCACGTTAAAAAACAAGTATAGTCGCTTAAAACAGTTGAACGTTGTTCCGCGTACTCATTTAAGCAACATGCCCGCCGCGTCTGCGTGGGAGAGCTTCGTTGCTGCCGTGATAAATTATCTGCGCGCGCAACTTGTGACGGAGCTCATCGCCCCGCCCCCACCGGCGGCGAGCCGGCCGCCGCTAAACAGCGGGAGGCCTCGCGTCAGCGCCCTATCTCTCCTGCGCCATTGACGCCTCCCACCCGCCCCGCTCGCCACCCTCAGTTCTCCTGTCAACAGTCACGCCAGCTTACCCCGGGACGCTCCCGATATTTTTCCCGGCTTCTCAACCCAGACATCTACCTCTTTTTTCGTCAAGTGCTGTAGTGTATTGTACATTATACTTTTAGGAAACGGTTAAAATACAACACATTAGGGGGCGAAGGGAAGTGGGAATCGGAAATATAAGGGCAGAGGCGTTGGTGCGGACGATCTTCTGTGGTGCTGTTTGTGCTGAGGAGGCCAAACACTGTAAGGAGAATGCCTGACGCTCGCGCCAAATAAATAAATAGTTTAAAAACAAAAATCGGATCGATTGGCATGTACTCGGCTTCTGACGGCAGGTTTTTCCCTCTTCAGGGTTTCTTCCTCATCCGTACCTTATGGTCTCTTTTCCGCGGCATTGATGCGATGGAGAGACCATTTGGGGTGAATACCAGATTACGAAAGGCTAGAACGCGGTAGAATGTAGGTATTGCAATGGCTTAAAGGCCTTCGGCCTACCAACTTAGCATCACGTTCTCTAATTTGTATGTAATAATTACCTATTAAATAAAAAAAATTATACTTTTAACTGCAATTCTTATTAAAATCGATGATAGACATATTCCCATTTGTACTAATCTACAAATTCAGTTCAGGACCGTTGGAAACTACGAAATTAAAAATATTTGTATGTGATTCGAAACTTAGCACATTAGGTGACATTTCTATTCACTCACAAATTATATTAAAGCTAACGGTATATTGAATTGACTATTTCACTCGTGTATGATCATGCCGTAAGCAACCAATGCTAAGTAAGAATATTTTCAAATTAATCCAATCCCAGATGTCTATCGCCATGTGATTATGGCTTTGTTTACCTTTTGCACCCCGCTGTAATCACTTTGTTTACATTTTTAAGATAGATATAGCAATTGTTTTAGGTCCATAATAGTTAGTGAACATGTATACAATATTATAATGAATAATTTTGGTAATGTTTGAAATTCTGAAATATCTATTATTAAAGATTCAGTACCGAAAACAGCAAAAGTAAGAGGAAAAGAGAATACATATGGACAGCACAAACTACAAATAAAAAAAATTACATATATTTTAGGCAATTAATAAGCGAAGATTCGATGATGAAGAGTACAAAGAATATGCTATGAAATCTGTGTGGAAGGTTAGAACCAAAAATATTCAGAAAAATACTTAGTGAATGCACATGAGTTCAATCCATTTGAAATTGACGAATCTTGCTGGTAATTGAGCTTGTATATCTTTCATTTAAAATATTTCCACGGAATACCAAGATATGGAAAACTCAACGTCCTACAACTTTAATAATTTTGTTTTTAATAACTGTTCTTGTAAGTAGCTTCGTTACATTTTTTAAAAAGTTTTATTACTATAAAATCGAAACGTATTTGAAATAATTTTCTGCATTAAAATGCATATTATTCATATTTTTTCGTTAAATAACTAAATATGCTAAACAATTCCATGAAAAATCGTTGATTATCTCCATGTTAATAGCACGCGTGCAATTAAAATTCCATCTTGCAATTAAAAATTCACATCTACCAATGAGAATACGGAAAAGGAGCAAAATCGTTTA
>CAXIVR010000851.1:0-27447 GCA_964035755.1 Teleogryllus oceanicus
TCAAATTTTTATTATATAAAAAATTTTAAAAAACCAAGAATTATTTTTTCAACTTAAAATTTATTCCTTAAAATTTATCTGGGGGAAAATGTTCAAAATTTTAATATTAACTCAAATTTTACGAAAAGAGTAATATAGTAGTATAGAGAATGTTAATAATGTTGGGAAAATTGCATTTTCTAAAAAAATTTTGGCCCGCCTGGACAAAAAACTGAATCAAAAAGTTTAAATTAAGAAAAAAAGTCCTCAACCCCGGGTGACATAATTCCATTTTTGACCCGTAATAAAAACAATTAACAAAAGTTTTCTGTCCTCAAACAACTCAGCGCCTAAACCATGCATAGTTTTTTTCCAATTAAAAAAACCCCTGTCTTTTTCGCCTGAGCTGAAGTTTGATTTTGAAAAATTCATTAATTTTGGGGGATTTTTGGCCTTCCGAATTTTAAATTTTTTTTTCAAAACGGCCCCAAATTTTTTTCTGTACATTTTTTTGTAAGGACTGTTTACTCAAAGTAAAATACGCTTATAAAGGTAAATATGCCCAAATTTTTCAGGCCCCAAATTTTTTAAAAATCCAAATTTGAATTTTTTGGGGGGTTTTTATACAACTAAAAAATTAAAGATAAAATTTTTTTAAAAGGTTTTAAAATTAGATTTTTTAATGAGGACATGAATTTTTTAAAATTTTTGGGATTTCCACAATAATTTAATTTAAAAAATTTACATAAAAAGTTTTTCCCAAAAAGGCCCCAAATTTTTTTTCAAATTTTTTTGGGGGTAATCCCAAAATGCAGCCACCCGATGACATAAACAATATTCTCATTTATTTTTTTTTAAAAATTACAAAAAATTTTTTAAAACCCTTAGCAAATTTATGAGAAATGTTTTTATAGATTATTTAACTTGTGAGTAGAATGCTTAAAAATGACTTTTAGGGGAAAGTTTTCAAACTCAATAGTTTCCCTGTGAAAAGAGCATTTTGAACCAAAAAGTTGAGAAAATGTCAAAAAAGTATTTTGTTGGGGGTAGATGTCATGGCAAGAGAACGGCAAAAACCAGTGAGTTGGCAAGAACCTTTTAAAACCCGTCCCACAAAGGAAATTATAAAAAATTTGCATGAGAAAATCTTCCCCTTCAAAATTTATTTTCAATTTTTGGGATACAAGGGGATTTTTTTTTTTAAAACAAAAAAAAAATTTCAGCTTTAAAAATTGAAAAAGAAAGTGAGACACAAAAAAAGTTAATTACAAAGGACGTAATACCTTTTTAGGGATTGGGGAAAGGGAAAAGAACGTACCAATGTAAACCAAAAAAGGCCAAAAAGGAAAATATAAGGAATGATCTGGTAAAACCCGTAATCGAAAAAATCAAATTTTTTCCGCAGTTTTGTAATGGTATCTTCCAAAGAAAAAGGGAATTTTTGAACATTCCGACATCGTTATTAGAATTTATTTTCATTTGTCAAAAAACCGCTGATATCAGGGGTTTTTAAAACGTTCCCATTGTAACCCCCACCGTTATTTCTACCAAACAGACGTACGTGATTTTCCGAACTTACTAAATTAAAACTAGAATTTTTTTTCAAACTCATTGTTTTTCCGACTTTGCAATTTAAAAATTAAATAAATTATTTTTTAAAAGACAATAAGAAAGCAAAGAAACTACGGCACTATAAATAGTTAATTATACTTAAGAATGTTTCCAGTTCAGCATCGTAATTTTAGTATCAACTAAATGACGTCAACCCTTTATCGCCTCTAACATATGAGATTATTAGACGTGATAACGTTGGGCCAGCAGACAAGTTTAATAGCCACCATACATTCAGAATTCATTTGCTGCAAGTAATTACTAGAATCTAAGAAAGCACATTGATCGCGAAAATCACCATCACATGCAGTTATCTGTTCATCTATCACATTTATATAAAACAAACTCTAGTTTTGTGTTATTGGTAATGTTTTCTTAATATATAAATAAATGTCATACTCATTAATTTCATTCGTTTTGAAAACTTCAAACGATAACCGTAAAATTACACCTTTAATTTATTGAAAGGAAAAGTATTAATTAAAATCTCACACATAGTCAAAAATAAAAAGTATGAACAGGCCAGACGAACTGATCTTCCAGTTCTTCAAACAAGCACCTGAACTGCATGACGTCATCCCGTAGTCACTTGTACAAAGCTACATATTAGGGATGCTGACGAGTGATACTATTGAGTTTGCTAGCTGAAGACAGGAATGTTATTGCAAATGAAAGAAATAAAAAAAGTACGATTTCGTAAAATCGGTTTTGAAAACGTTTTAAGAAAAGAAAAGAAAATGGTTTCATTGCAGTTTGCATTTCAAACAATTCTTTTCCAAATTGTAATATGTTTGCACTTTTGCACGAAAATGCCATCATTTCAAGAAAGCCATGATTGTTATGTGTAACACTATGGACAACATATTTCATTTGAAAGACAACTGTTTTCACTTTGTAGTTGTAGGATGACACCCTAAAATGTTCAAACTTAAAATTTTCTGAAAATTCAGAGTTAACCATGAAAATTGGAACTATGTCATCCTTCTATGTGTATTTACTAGCTCTACCAGAAATTAGGTTTGTTTTAGGAAAATTTGAAAGTGTCCAGGGCACTTGTAAAGTACCTCAAATTTCAAAGATTTTTCAAAATTTTAAGCTCAACTATGTTGTGATAAACAGGGGTTTCTTCAATTGTTGACTGCATGTGTGGTTTAGGCACATAAAGATCACAGATTTGAGGATGGATGGTTTGATATAACTATTTGACTCAAAACGTGTATTTCCGTTTAATCATGAAATCGATTTTCCTGTATTACATAATTACATACGATATTGGAATGAAGGTATTACGTATATATGCCTATATAATATACTACGTATACTACGTATATTCGTGTATACGAGCAAAACGAAGCTCAGGTTTTGTTTTGTATGAGATAACGAATATCATAGTTCAAATCCATCTAAAACGTGTTACAGCAAACCTAAAAGGTAGATACAAAACAGTAATTGAGAATTTTCTGCATTACTGATTGTCATCAAGGTAGAGTTTGATTTTTTATATAAATGGATTCATATTGCAAAAATAAGGAAATGTATTTATTCACTTTAAGAAAACAAGTAATTTGTCAATCTGGCACGACGTTGTAAAAAGTCAACTTGATACCATCATTTAAATGTCCAAATCCTTTCCTGTGTGTGACTTATGTAATGATGACAGCAGATAAATATCAAATGTGGGGAATACACGAGTTCAGAACCAACTGTAAAACGCATTTTCAAAAGCTCATGGTCAGAGCAACTGGTCAAATCGAATGATGTGGGGCTTGATTCTGCCCAAGGGAATTCACATCTGCACTTCACCACATACTATCAGGTCATTAACATGATACTTCATGAACGGATAAACATTTCATATTTCATTTCCTATAAAAGTGACAGAGTTGTGACAAACTTTTGAAGTGAATGCAAAATACAACAAAATGTTCATCATTCAATTCCAAGCGAGGTTAGTTCAATTCTTACCAACTAAATATAAATAAATACATCAGCAAATATTTGTACAAAGGGATCAAACGAATTACATTATATAGTATAAAGTTCAGCAAAGATCTTATGAGCAATAACAAATAAGGTATTTTCCAAACATTCTTATCTTTAATTCTCAGACTTAGGTAAACAGAACGCGGAACAGAAGAAAAAGGTATCGCAGAACTTCCGATCTCAATACTCTGATTTAAAACCTGGTGTCAAATGATTTGTTACAGAGAGTTATTGGTCTCAGTAATCTGGTGTCTTAATGTATCTAATGAATACGAAATGTTTGTTCTGTAATTTCTCCATTTTCTGAGAGTAATATTTACACGTAATAGAAATCATATTCTAAACATATTCGTCTCAAGCAGTACAATTTCTGGAAAATGCAATATTAGGGCAACTGATGTTTTTAACATGATAATATATTTATTTATGTAACTCACATATATTTATAATTTTTATAATAAATTTACGGATTTAAAAGAACGATATGTCCCAGAGATACTTGAGATCCGAAATTAACTCCTTTGTTTTTCCATATTGAGACTAAATGACAGATTTGCATTGGATCACTCGACACAAGCATGGCGAATAACACGTTGATATAACCAAATAATTAAAATTTATTTTCTTTGTGAAAATTGGGACTGATTAAATGTCACACGAAGTCTCAGCTCACTGCACTAGTAGCAAGCCGCTCAAAACATTGTTTATTTAAAATGGAGATAATAATAAAAATATTGATTTCTTTCACACATCACGCCAAATCGTACTTTTATTATGTTTTGAGTTATACATTTTGAAATGTGGCTCTAACTTACCAAGACTTACTAAAAATTTTAAGAAGACCATAAAAGAAATAAAATTATCAATTGTTACAAACAATTAAGGATGCGTTCTGTTAGCATTTATCACAGCGGCACAAACACAAAATGGTAATTTTAATGAGTCTGCAATAGTCTCTATGAACTTGTTAACGTGTAAAAGATATGTTCTTTCTAAAATTAATAAGAACGAAGAAACTACTTTATTGCAAAATTTCATAATAAACCAACAGACTGTATAAGGATTCTGATTATTCTAGAACTGTTAAATATGTAAATTACTAGTGATTATAATAAATTTCCATTTAGACTTTTCTACACATTTAACGATTATACAAAAATACATAATGATATTGCAATTGAGACACTATTTGAGTTACCAAATTTCGTTTCGTCACTGCTTGAATACAGATAACAGTACACAACTAATATAATCACATTATTGTTTACAAAACAAGTTTGTTCCTTCCTGTAAGAATTTCAAACGTTCTCTGGAGATAGTGATTAATGTGTTCCAGGCTTCAGGTAAAAAAATATATATTCGGTAGGATTTGATTTATGTCCATTTCATCTACTATCCGTTTAATCCACGGAGCTATCATGAGGTACCTACAGCACCGATGAGGGCAAGGAATGAATTTTATCTTGATATCATTGTCTAAGATATACACTTAATGTGGTTATAGCAACCTACATTCTTGATAAGAATGAATCACATACTATTCTATAGTTGATTCTAGTTAGAAATATTTGATTCGAATGTCTTTGTGTAGGCTCAAGTGAAGTAGCTTGATCCCAGAACTGCCATCTTGCCCCCTCCTGCTATCTTCAAGGATCACATTATGACAAGACTGAACTGTACACAAAATGTAAACACCAGTCTGAAATACAGAACTTGCAGAATTAAGGCAATCATGTTATTTTACACAATTAACACACTAAGAGAATTTCCGACAAATCTTTCATCTGTTATTCAAGAAAACTTAGACCCAAACTTGAAATGATATAATGCTAACACATTTTAACTATCAGCAAACAATTGATTGATTGCTTTTGAATTAATGCTTATAATAAAATACCAGTAGTTGAATCAACAGCACATACTTTCTTCTAATGTCACTGCTCCGCAACATGAGGCCATTATACAATTGGGAAAGAGTTTTCAACTAGTAAGATCTTCATTTTCACTTTGTAGTCTTGAAAGCACCTTTCAATTTTCAAAAATATATGAGTTCCTCGCAAATAGATCACCAGTTCTCGGTCATTATACAGAATGGAGGCTTCAGTCGTCGTACTGATAGACGACAAACTGTCCTCTTTTAGCCCCAAAAGTCGTTTCCAAAATTAATATTAATTAAGGTACATGGATATACAGCTACTGAAATCTCACACTGCAACAGAAGAAAAATCACCTCTGATTCGAACTCACAACGTTAGTAAGCTGACAAGGTACCTATGACGTTAACCTATTCACAAAGGATTTGTGTTTCTGCTACACTGAAAGATAAAAATAATAAATATATGCTAAATAGAACACACCGTTTGAGTATATTTTGTTTTCAGAGGTCAATCCTTTAAGTTTAAATATATTGTGATATATAATATAATATAAAAATGTATAATATAGGGAATAATAAAATACATTAATATAATATAATTATAATTTAATAGGAGAATACTTGTAGGAATACTTACAAAAAATCTGTTTTCAACGAACATGAGACTAGCACATTTCTAAATGTACCTCCCAGTCATCCAACAATTATTTACATTTTATTATTTGTAATAAAAATATGGAGCTATCGGTTTGAAACATTTGAAATGTCCAGGCTATGCAGTACCTCCCTAATTGAATATCGGTTTCCAAATTTAAGGCGCTATTGATGGATTAGCGCCAGATCGACTGGAGACTAATTGGTGAAAATCGGCTGAACGGTTTAGCCGTTAAAGGTTGTTCAGGGACGGACGGCAGACATTTCACGTCATCAGATTTTCAAGCACAACCATCCACAAAACGTGGATTCTGGCTACACCTAATGATTTGGAGGATTTTTTCTAAATTCAAAGGCGGATTATCTATCTTCGTCACAAGGGCGGGTGTAATATGTTTTTCTGCTGACAATTCGCTGTTTTTCATGTACATTACGTAACTTCTCTACTCAAGAAGAAAGTGCACAATATATGAGAAAAATTTAGATTGTGTGTCTACGGAAAATTTGTGCTTACCAGCAATTTAAATTTGAAAAATTATACAATTTTTATAACTTCATTTGTAGAATTAGTTATACTGAAAGAAGAGAAGAGTTCATGAGAAATGGAAACAGATTAGTAATTGTAATGTTGAAAATCCTAGAGATATTAATAAAGATATTTGATTACAGTATTTGTGGCTAACGGTATAGTGTATCTGAATGAAGAGTGTAAAGTAAAAAAAGAAAGAGTTCTTTTCAAGTTTCACAATGCAATATGAGCATAACAACATACCTCCAGAAATAATAATATCATTGATCTAGAATCCCAATCAACTTGCTATAATACTAATTTGAAAAAGAATACACTGATTTAGAAGTCAGTACATGACTTTTATGGAACTGCTGCGTACACAAGTCCTTCCTACAACGATTCTAAAAATAAATACATGTTCAGAGTCTTTGAAATATTTTTCTTTGAGTTCAGATTTCAAAATACTGAATTTTCCTTCAAATCTCAAATACATTTTACTTGATATCATTGTTTCTGTAGTGTGCTGTGCATCTGAGAATGTAAAATATAGTAAATATTTATGCCTTAACTAACATTAGGCCAATTATTTCGTCACTGTTTCAGCTTAAAAACTATGGAAACATTGTAACAGCACATTACAAATTCAGTGTACCAGCTTAATAAATATGTTTATTTTTACCAACGAAATAGAGAGTGGAAATAAATGTATTGGCCATACGAATACTACGGTAATATTGTAGGAAATTCTGAGAGAGTTGAATATTGCTATACACACCGAATTATAGACTATAAATGAATTTTCATTTTTGATTAAATAAATTTCATTTTATAATACTATTTTACCTAGGGAAATAAAGTCTTGGTTTATTAGTAATGATTATTGAAAGTTCAAATTAAATATGGAATTTTCTTGATAACAGTTGTTGTTTTGTATATATTTTTAATGTCTCTTTAATCAGTAGGTCATATAACGACCACTGTGATTTTTTATGTTTGGGGTTTTCTGTAGGAGAATACGTAAGGACATCACGAATACACATCTATGTCCGAGGCGGAACTCATGGCCCTTCGAACCCAGGAAGGACTCATCGTCCACTTCTTCTCTCCTAGTAACTCATACCATATCCAACATCACATCGAAGATAATGCTTTCAATCTCCAATCACTCGAATTACGTTCTTCCAGCGTCCCCACACGTGGGATATGGAAATGAAACCTGATCAGGTAGTGTGCCATCTCAGGGCCAGAAAGACATCTTATGGTACATCTACCTTACTACCAAGATTTTATCCAACGATGCATTTTGAGTGCAACAGAGTGGCAGAACTCTTTTCAAACTCACAAAGGATTATAAGACCTTTATGTCATCCTGTATTCTAAGCCTGAGGCAAGAATTATTCACCTTCGGATCACACTCACTTCTCGCACGGACATCTCGTGCAGTTACCCAACCCCCATCCCCAGAAACAGTAGCACTACTGTAAAGCATGCTCCCAGCACTGCGATAAACAAAGAGCCGAAGAAGATAGCTTGTCGACTAGAAGAGATGCTGGCCACTGTCCTCAAACTCTTTAAACTTTCTTAGTTGGCAAGACTTATAAAACTTAATAATGTGAAGGGGATGATTTTAACATGCCTTTAGTAATGACTATGTTTGATAACACTGTCTTGTCATTTATTCTGTTTTAAATTTAATAGTTTTACTGTTTTTACTTTAATCTTGTAATTAATAAAAATATTTTAACTGACTTTATATCACACTTTCGTAAATTTTAATGTATACACTCATGTAATTGACAAGATATTTTACATAAATACAGCTCTTTTATATTAAAGAAGCAAAGTGAAGCTCATTTCGTAAAATATAAAGATCAGAATAGCTTGCACTTGAGAACTTGTGACTTACTGAATCCTTGTGTTTTCCAAAGTTGATCTAAACCAAACAGTTTCAGGTCTGATATGCATCAAGTATTGGACTTATGAGCACAAATTATTTGTTGCGTGTATATCTTATAAATGGCTGTACCTATTACAATTAATCGTTAGAAAAAACAAGACGGTGTGTTTCCTATCAAAACTGTTTCTACTAATATCGATAACTGTGTCATAGTTTCCGATGTCGAATTGCGAGAGAGCTTGAATCAAACTAAACACCTAGAAACTGTTTCCTGGGGTCATATAAAACTCAACATAAAATTGAAAGATAATAACATCTGAAACACTAAACGCACTTAAACATTTTAATTGGAAACTATCCTAACGAAATTTTATCTAACACTTCAATCTCAAAGTTTATTCATCAAGTTTTGTTTTTTCATTGTGCCGTTTTAAGAAAATTATACTGATTCGTAACATTTAAGGTTTTCAAATTATTCTTTTTACTATTATTTAAAATATTTAAGAAATATTTAACTTCAGTGTAGATTTCACAAATTAAAAGAATTAAAATTTGCTGTTTATATTATTAGCTATTTATTAAAGATAATACCATTACACTTTGCTATACATATATGCAATGATATGTTGAAAATTAATTGTTAAATCATTCAGGCCATATCAGATTTGTAATTGTGTCGTATATTACCTTAAATAAATAAATAAATAAATAAATAAAATATCTGAAGGGATGATATAATCTTCTGGTATGTAAATAGAAAATAGCAACTTTTTTGAAAAATATATGAAGAATAAGACAATTATATTTTCTGAAATATTTCTAATGAGAAGTTCCCTAGTTCCTTTTCACCGTTTATCACTATAAAATTGCAGCAATTTTACAAATAGTCTAAATACATAATAGTACTGTGGTAATGATAATCTATCAGATTCGGCAGTGATTTTAATTGATTAACGAAATCATCGTTTGCATGCACCTGCTCATATAGAAAATGGGCGATTACATTTTCATAATGCGTAATAAAATGTGTGTATTGCTTGTACCTTAATATGTAATAATGACAAAATACAAGTTTTTAACACGTGAATGAATTTAATTTGCTTGATAGGAAATGTGTATATTATGTAAATGTATTATATTGTGTTTCCTGAAAATTATGAATAAAGTAAAGTCTGTTTGATTCATTAGCATTTTAAAATAGTCAAATAGCCAAACTGTACTATTAATTTAATCTGACACAAATTTCTCACACATGGCTACCATAAACGGACTTCATTTTCATGGTAAAGAACTCACAAAAATGTCACAACCCCTTCCCGTGACCCGGCTGCCTTTGGTTCATCAACATGTTCAGGGCCATGTCCAGTGCAATTATGAGGATCCCCTGCGCCTGCGCGCACCAATCCGTTTTGTTTCCTGTGCCCTCCTGTTACCTCCTCTTACTTCCTCTCACCCTCCTCTCCTGTAACCTCACTACGTTAGCGAGGCAGCGTCACTGGACTCAGAAAAGCCCGCCCCTTTGAGATAATCTAGGAGAAAATCTTCGAGGGCGGGAAGGGGGCGTTCGAAATGTGATAAAGCCAACATAAGAGCGACAAAGCTCTCGACGCCAGGATTGGTCGCGTCCATGATGGTTGTCCAAGCTGTGGAAAAGCCAGATTTGGCTTACCAGGGCATCACCTATATTCTGTGAGTGGGTATACATGCCCCAAAGAAGTGCATCAAAGCGCAAAATACAAAGCCAAATATCTTCAAAATGCATCTCCCTCGAGAATATCTACTCTGCCCTGAAACTAGGTTCCGTCATGACCACATAGAAGATGTTTTCTCCCTTCAAATCTCCGTGATGGAGTCTCATCGAACTGTATAGCAGATTGCTGATTTACGGCAGATACTTGTGTTTACCAGTTGTTTAAATACACACTCATGCTAACATTATTGCAGTATGGATTCAGTGTATTATATCTTCAAATATAGCATACTATAGTGTGGCAAAGCATGTGACTCCATCTCTACTATTTTCTTACTCTAATTCCATGTTCATTAGTAATGAAAATAATTGTTCGAGTAGCTATAAATGTTTGAAGGAATATATCTCAAACTGTCGATGATAGAGATATAAAGTATATCAAATTAGCACGTTTCATCATTTTAGAACAAGTATGGGAACCAAGATATACGCCACTTTAAAATTTGTTTTCCAGTGTAATTGTTTGAATATGAACACGATCCTGTACGATATATTCAATAAATATCAAAATATATTCACTGGTATTACCGTACACTGGCACAGTAATCAAGCTTATCAGATCAGATTCGAGAAAACAATACAATTTATAAAATAATCCAACTATCATACATCCTAATACGTAACATTTTTCCAATATTCTTCCAGAAAATTATCACTATTCTTCCGTACTTATATCCTTACTTCATTCAACTTACTGCATTAAAGATGAAGCCATCACTTATGCTATACTACCTACTCCCGAAGGATTACGTTGTGAAAGTCAAGAATATCAATCATTTTCACCTTCAGTCGGTATTTATTCATTTCTGGAAGGCACTGACTCTGCCCTCCCGGCATGGTAGTATATGGAATAATACTGTGTGTAAGGATAGGACAAACAAGAGGGAAGGAGATCGTGCGTGGTCCGTGGGCCCATTTGTTAGGTACTGCTCCGGCATTCTCCGTGCTCCATTGGAACAAACCACGGAAATCTCCGATCAGAGCAGCTGTTGCAGCAATTCTCCTCCAGACAGCGACTGAATTACCTGGCTGGTTAGTGCTCGAAAATCATGCCACTGTCCGACTGAACTACGACTACCCAGTCAGATGCACTGCAGGATATCAGTTGATGCACTGAGTCATTATTCTACTTCCCGTGACACATTCACAAATGTTGAGATGTTGTATTTGCAAGAAGCCCCAAAATCAAATATTCGTTTAAAATTGCATCCTGAAATGATTCATCGGTGGTGGTGCTGACCAGCAAAATGTTTAACGCCATGCACAATCAGAACAGTTTATACAAGTGTTTGCTAAGCACGACGGACGGAGATGACACAAATACATACCACACACACACATACATACATACATACATACATACACACACACACAGACACCTGTTTTTCCGTCAAGCTCTATCAAGGACCCACAAAACTCGAGCAGTACTTGTTAACCGACAGCATGCTAGACGTGGTGCCAATATAGAACAAAAATTATCCACTTTTCGATGTCACAGTCCCACACACGACACTTTTCTGTGAAAATCTCCACTTTCCTCTGCAGCACTATCACCATAATTGATTTACTATGTAAGAGTAGAATGTGAAGGAAATCCAATTGCATATCAGATTTTCTTTTATATGAAAACTGTACTGGAATACCACGAATTTACGTTTCATCAAGTCCCTTCTTCACTGTTGTGTACGTATATTACATTTTCTTCTAGACACACATTTGAGTCAGTACTAGGCATCTCTCCTATTCAAACATAGTTTCACTGAAGATCACGAGTTTGGAAAGACGAGGAGCACTGCCATCCAATCGGAAAGCTCCTAGACAATTTTAGCATTGGAGTCTGATTGAAAACAATGCCCTCTCAGCCGACTTTGAAGTGCAATCATGTTTAAATCAGAGCAGATGGTAGCTGAACACCCTCCAAATTTTATTTTGTGATGTAAATAAATATTCTGGGTAGCTTTCGGCAGTATACGTACTCTTACATCTACTGTACTGTTTTAATGCTCATTGTCGCCTAAAACTAACTCAAGAATATCGTTTCCTTTAACGTACTTCATGCGAATAAAATTAGAATGGATCTACATTACGTGGTCACGGATCACGCTGGCGTCGTAACCTAGGGAACACCAACTGTGTTTCGCATTTGCAATTAGTTCTACCTAAAAATTAGGGAAACAAATGTTATGAGTAACAAATATTATAAAGATTACAAAACAATTGTAAATAAATGATAGATCAAACTTGTTATGAGTTTCTAACTTTCCTCTTCTGTTTGTCTGGTTAGTGTTGAGAGTATGTGATGAGTCAGTTGTGGCATGGGTAAATGCCCTCCCCTTCACAATTTGTAAATGTCAATCACATTCTAATTTTATTCTAGTATAGAGATTTCACTGAACTCTGTTTGTACGAAAACATGTTTAACTACAAATTAAACTGGTACTATATTAATAAACTGATGATTGTAATGCGTTTCTTTTTTCTTTCTGATGCAAGAAAAATTTGTTCTTTCGATGTCCTCTATCTGTAGTAAACAACTAGTATGTAGAAACTATAAAGTTTTATACGCAAATAACAAATGGATTTTGTCCTCAGGTAACTACCAGCCCTCACAGGTCTCGAGCTCTGTCACCTTCGGGGCAAAAGTTTCTACTTGACGCCCTTTGTACACAAATAATTGTGTAAAGAAAGTAATTCTAAAGCCCTATAATAGTAGCAACAAATAATTCTCTATCGTTCAAATTAGAATCCATTTCCTAGAAAGAGTTTTGTTTTATGTTGTTTTTGTGTTGTAATTTTTCGATTTCTTCCCAGCTCAGCATCATGTAAATTTATGTATTTAAAAATGGAGGGTCATTGGCTGTTTGCAACAGCAAATGCAATTCTCTGGCGTCTGGTTTTTACTCTTGGCTGGCGTTCTGGTCGGTTCTGTGAACTTGTCAGCATGAAATTGAAACTGAAGTAAAATTATATTGAACTTGAAATTACACTCAAATTTTACAAATATTACTTCATTTTTTCTGTCATATGATATTTGTACACAACGAAAAAAATATTCGAAAGATCTATTAGCATAATGTTTCATTTTAATAAAATTATTTGTCAAACAAACACACATTTGAATTTATAATAAAATTCATCAACTAGATGATAATTATAAATCTTTGTAATTTGAAATTACATACAGTGTTCCAGTTTGTCATGAAATTTGAAAGAACGTACGCATGTAATGAATAGAGAAAGACGGTGTATTTTGCACATTTCCAGTTTTCGCGTCCAAACGATATGCTTCGCATAAGAAAATAGCTTGATTAAGCAACAAGAATGACACCCTACCACAGCTACAAGCCTGGTGCTGAGAGAGAGAGGGGCAGAGAAGAGATAGTGACTGAAAGCGAAAGCCCAAAAGAGGTTCCAGATGATGCAGAAGGACAAACTGTGACAGCATCTAAATACGAATAACCTTAATATGTGATTTTTTCCGAGCGTTGATTGCAGAGGAAATCAGTTCTTCTAATCGCTCGTGAGAGAAGCACGATACAATCTGAGCGCTGGCAGAAGCAATCATTTAAACTGGAAGGTTGCAAGTTATCAACTCGAAGAATAAGCTGTAATAAAGCGTTGCTGAACGCAGAAGAACACCAGCTATGTTGCGATCCTCTATGTTGCTGGTGTTTGCCATGTGAAAGGAGATATAATAAATAGCCTTGCTAGAGAGAAAGATTTTATCAAAGCAATTGAATCTATTGCTTTTAAAGAATCGACATTTATTAGGGAAACGAAATGATGGTCATCTAAAACCGATAAATTTGTTAGAGTATAGTCGATCGTGAGGAGTACTTCACGACAACGACAAGATTTACCCTTCATACCACGAGGTAATTTTCGATATTAGTAATAAGGAAATGAAATCGACTATTTTGCGCATGGGTAGAGTTTCTAAAATTTCACTTAATGTTGTTAAAAGGAAATACAGAATCAACAATGAACTCCTATTACCTTCTTCGGCAGACTGTGTACTGGTCTCTACCTTTCATTCCCTCCTATTTCTTCATTTCCTGTCACACTGTTAATAGTGGGGTTAGACTTTTCGTTTACATCACTTTTTACCAATTACAAATACCACCAGTTCACATCCATTTCTTGTTTCAAAATTACGTGTGAGATTGTTCCGCTTATCAACAATACAGTCGTTACAGCACTTCAAACAATTGCCAACAAATTAGAATGTTTAGCTTCACACGATTGATCACACAAACAGCAAACAAGATTTTTTCCTATCATCCTCCTGCAACTTCCATATAACCTAGGAAAACTCTCAAACCATGCTGAGAATCAGATCTAGATATCCAAAATATAATGTAACCACCCCAAAGAGAAATACATGATTGAAATCTACTTCCTGTAACTTTTCCTGTAATTGTAATCTACACTCTATTTTCATCGCATTCTTACCTACTGATTATTGAGGTCTCCAAATGGAGTATCTCTGCCTCCTCTTTGTAGCTAAGTACTATGCGTGCTAATTCGTGTTCTATTCACGCTTCACTGTTGCACGAGAAATGTAAATAATAAAATAGAATTATGTCGCTGCGACATCAGACTGTAATTCATGTTATAGCGCTGAATGAAATGGAGGAATATTCAGTTTCTCTCTACCACAAGAAGCTGCCACTATCCACTTTCATTTCCAGAACAATTTCTCTATGATCGCCCCCATTGATGAGGACAGCTTTATTTACGAAGTCACATCAGGTCCACGGCAGTGAGGCAAAAAAAGTAGCACCGAGCCTGTTTGGCGCACAATACTGATATGAAATGTTTAGATGAGAATAGTTAAACATCAACAAATCTGAAAAAGTATTATATCTATGATTTCATCCAATTTATATACATATCCATCTGATAAGGAACAATATTATGCGTACACGAACTGTATTTACTGTTACGATTCATTGTTCCACTCCGTGAACCTCGATTTTATGAGTCGCGAAATAGCAAATAATTGTCGGCAAAGTCGTTACAAATCAACGGGTGGGAAGATGGACAACCACTTTGAAGTTAAGGAATATAAGAACTAACGCTGGTCCCAAGGAACCTTCAACAAGTGAAGGTCAGAAATCCAACCTCATTTTTTTCTACAGATAATCACTATTTCATAGAAGGAGAGAAAATTAGCTGCCATCTCGCATTTCCATAAAGCACGAAAAAATATGAAAGTTCCACACTTTTCATGTTGCAACTGTTCGCGCGGTTCTCTGCAGCCCCATTACTGTAAGAGAATGTCCAAAAGAACAACGACCCATAAGCCCGACCTCCAATCTAGGCAGCGGTTTGTACGTTAATTCGTGGCGCAGGTAACAAGCTTACTGAGCTGCGGCACTGTCCAGAGAAATTGATGCTGAGATTTAGTAAGTTGTACCACCTCCGAGTGGCGGTAATGTCATTTGATACCTGGTACATGAGTATTGTCTTGCAGAAGTTATCAACAGTTATTGTCACAAATTTAAATATATTAATTCACATTTCGCTTCACAAATGAAATCATCCATCATAACAACAATCATTCGAACTCAAATTCAATTGAAACAATACTTTAAAAGACCAAAATAATACTTTGTAACTTGTTTCATTTAAGAGATATACACAAACCATCCACACTATCTGTATAGTTTCAATGACAATATTCTGATCTGTTAAAAGCGCTGCCTGTCCGTAAGCAAGAATTACACTTAGAGACTTGCTAATTTATTTCACATTCTTGCTAAATACAATAAATGACTGAATGATTGATTTAATAACACAACTCAAAACGCAAACAAGGAAAAAATTCGCCATTCATATTGTCACCTAGAAAATACGTTTATATAAGGGAGAATTTAGCAAGAAAAAAGACTAATTAGTATTGGCAGTAAAGAATATAAACATAATACAATACATCGCGGTTATTTGATAGGATAAAACTGCAATATATTTTCGCAGCCACTATTCACTGGCCTCGCGCCATTTCAGCTTGCGCGTACACTCTTTCTGATTTGAGGGGAAAGGATACTGTGTCATGGAAAGTTGCTCGTGCTCAGGAGCGCTGGCCCCAGGCGGGCAGCAGTCGCGGGCGGTTTGATGCCTGTTGCCGAATGTTATTGCTGGCCTCGACAAGCCCACAATGCCGCGCGGCGCAGCCTGTTCTTCCGAGCACGAGCTGTTCGTGTTCTGAGAAACAGAAACCTGATGCCAAAAAGCTCTATAGCGTTGCACCAACATTGTACGCCAACCTTCGATTATTTTGACAACATCAAATGTACGATAGTTCTGTTGAATGATTTTTTTACATCCTGTACGTAGTCATACCAATTTAGACGCAACCAAGATGATGTCACCTGGTGAATTAGCTCGACAAAACAAACGGTGTGATGCTTGAATTATTATAATTATCAAATTATTAATTATTATGTTGACCACCAGGTCATGCGATGATGGGTGACGGCGACACTCCTAATATAACGCTCAGGGCTGCAAGAAGGTAATGGACTCAAAAATACAAATGTCTAGTTAACGTACCAGAATTGCAGATTGGTCTATTTTCCAGCAGAAACAGCAGCGTATCTACAGCACTGTATTTCACTAAGAAAAGGCACAAGTAAATGATGAAATGACCCGTTTCAAAACACAAGGTGAAATTTCAAACTCATTTATCTCAACAACTGAATTTAGTCAGCCATTAGAATGTATTTGAGTATTTCATGTGAGTTGTAATCATTTGAAAGCATTAGACATTTCTGAGAAAACATGAATTGAGATTGTAATTTATGATATTGCTTTTTTAAGTCGAAGAGTGAATGTTTTAAATGCAAAGATGAGAATAGACTATATAAACGCTATGTCCAGTAATCGGTCTAAATAAAAAGCTTAATTGCTTATAATACGTAATGTGATTACGTTTCAATTAAAATGAAAAAGCAGGATATCCTGCAATAATTCAATTACAACATGTAATGTACAGATCTTGGTAAATATAAACATTTCTCTGAAATTTTCCGAAACATGTTTAATTTGTTGACGGTAATTATGATTATATTACAAATGGTAAACCATCGTTTGTTGGTTTCCGAAAACAAATAATCAACGACATGGTGCTTTAGTTTTCTATTCCAACGACAGGAAGCAAGAACTTTTCTACATACAATCCCAACGCATAATTAACTTTGGCATGGATTCTGCGCATCGAAATTTTAAGATGTGTCCACTTCAAGCCATTCTTCAACCATATTGACTTAGAGATACACGTTTTCCATAACTGCCCAATTGTACATCTCTGTAAATGATGTCATAATTTTTTTAAATCGAGTGTTGAGAATACATTTTTTTAAATCGAGGCAGAGTCTCATTGTGTTTCATCTCTACTACTCTTTAGTGCAGACCCAAATTCCAATTTCAGCGCAAGCAAATTTGCTTTATGTTATATAATAACTTTTGTATAATGGCTATATCTAGATATATTGACAAAAAAACAAGTCTCTTTCAGTACATTACAAACAAAACTAAATGTAACTATGCTACCAAATGCATGACCTTTCGTTTACTACTGAATCTCTTTGACTGATAGGTTAACAGTTCTGGCCCTAATTCTCTTCCTATTGTTATCTTCTGCACAAAAGATTTACATTGTCCGATTGTTGACCAATACTAGCATTTAAATATGGAACAGAATGCAAGGAAGAGTAAAACTGGTACATATGCAAATTTATCTAGAAATGTCGCTCATGTTTCTAAACGCGCGATTGTCAGCTCATTTTGAAAAAATTCGTTTTCGAAAACTTCAATAGAAATTCCATTTGACGCGCTTGCACTCAACAATTCAATAATGTGCTACATAACACTTCCGTACTGTAAATATTAACGTAAAGAATTTCAAAATATGTTTATATTTTATTTAAAAATTACATCAAAATGCTGTTTATGACACGTTATTTTGTGTATTTGAAATTATCTACTAACGTTAACTGTCCAAACAATTTCAATGTCACTCTATTTCGCCAAAACATAACGTGGCGTTCAACGATCATATTTAAATAGAATATTTGGCCACCTAATCCTATAAAGTATAACTATGTTATAATCTGTATAGTTGGTGTTACAGGTAGCGAGTGGATTGTGAGGGGAGGATCGTGCAACAGCTGACAGCCGCGTGCTGGACAAGAAACCACATTCTGTGTCTCGTACCCGGTATTTATAGTATTCTGATCCAGAGCTACAGCGACCAAACGAAATTGCGACATCTAAGCTGTCCTCACATTAAGAAGGAAATTCAATCAGGTGGTGGTATACTACATGTGTCTTTGAGCACGCATAATGAAGATAAGGTACGAAAATTGTTGGTACATCGAAACGCCTGATCTTCACAAATTACGAGCGTCGGGCCGAGAGAACCTTTGAAGGCATTTGTGTCAACACCATTGCACATGCTGGTCACGGCTGACTCTACTCCGTGCAGGGCCGCGATCTAGTCAATAACATTCACGCCACTCAAATTGCCAATACATTTGGCCGGGCATGTATATGCGTCGTTATTACCAGTGCCATAATGTTCTTCATTCACTGCGATGTCGCTAAAGATCAAGGTTCCGATTAGCTACCGAAGCTTTCATACGTACATCCACCTGGCGCTCTGGTCATGGAGTTGAGTCTCTTGCTGTCTTCATGGCTGACCGTGAAGATTATAAGGAGATATTTCATTCTTGTGTTAGGGAATGCGGTAAAGCGTCGATAGCCAATCGGCACCTACAATTCGGCGACAACATGCGCCTATGAGAGATCCTTAAGGCATTTCGGCCAATGACAGCCAAGCTCATGTTTCAAGTCACTTAGTAATCAATGGTGCTTGGTCATATATTTCAGCGTTGTTTCAGTGTTTTTGGGACGCCTTCCAAATATTAAATTCTTCTTCTTTCAATTGCATGATGTCGTGTTAGTTCAGGAGTTTATTGCTGCTGACTTATTGCTTCTTTCCCACACCGCCTCCAACCATACACCCACGCTCCTGCCATGCCTCCAACACCAAAATTGAGACTCATTCTCGCAGTCTTCTTGACTAAAACTTATAGGGCCTCCAGGGAGACACTTCAGCTACACGTCCAATTTGGAAGTGAAGCCTGGTATCGGCGCCTGCGATTATCATAAACAACCTTAAACAATGCAATTTATCTATAATACTAATGGTCTATTCGCCGACCTCTGGATGTTATGTCGACTTTATCTACGAGAAATACGATAGAACGAGGGTTTGGTTTTGCACCATCGTAATAAGCCATCATTTCAACATGCAACCAAACAACTAAATGTAACATCCAAGTTTTAGCTACTTTTGATGTAAGATGGAAATCACTGTACAACCAGAATAGTCAGTATGTTTACCCGCAGAAGAACTCTCAAGAGTTACATACGTCCAGAAATCTCACAGCGATATGAAACAGGAATCTACACTTCTAACTTGCCAAGGGCATGATACCATTCAAGAAGCAAGCACCATCGATTGACTGGATTGTAATGATACTTCGTAAATTCGTGTATGGGAATACTTCATTTCTATAAAATCTATCTAACTATGAAGAAATAAAAACATCAGAAAAATAACGAAAACTTGTCAGACTACTATAAAAATGAAAAGTTCATTCAGCCTAATATTCTATTCCTTTATCATGAAAATGAATAAAAATGCAATTCATACAAAACGATACTTAATTTAGTATTATTTAATTGTTTACGATCTATGAATCGTAGATCAGCAAATACTGGAGAAGTTCAAACATCAAATCTTCTTCAAATACCGAAATATTGCTTAGTAAATAATGATGATGATAATTTCAAATACGCAAAACAAAAGGCTAGGCTTCATCAATAATCACTCCAAATCCAGTTTTCCTGAAGGCCGATACAGTCCTTCAAAACTCTTCCAGTACCTGCTTGTAATTTACAATAAAATATAATAGTTAAAGCAAAGTTCACATCAAGCATATAACAATTAATCTAGATCAAATGGAGAATATCACACCGATGAAAATCCTGTATAGTTTAGGTCATAGCTTATAAGTACCACGATTTGATACATGCTTCGCGCAGTTTACAAAATGAATTGTGACAAATATTAACGTACAGTATAGAAAAAATTAATTCTTACATAATATAGCACAATTACTTTTTACACAATATAGCATATTATGAAGTATGTGGTAAATTCACTTTTCTGAATCAGGATCACAGAGTTTTTCTGTCGAAAATTGCTATTTATTATTGTAGCATTACAATATTGATCATTTTCACAGAGTAATACAAGAAGATTTTTATGAGAAAAGCCGTCTCTACCTTACGTCTACGGAACCGTCAGTCTCTACTTCAATGTCTCTTAGCAAGACCACGATAATATGAAGGTATTATGCTCACCCCACGAAAGCTGGGTCGCCGACTCGCACTTCGTGACGTCGTTCGAATCGGTGCACCACCAATGGGAACCTAGACATTTATTCTTTATAAATGTATCGCACGATTTTCCCTTTCGTGCATATGCATTTTTGACACCTGTCCAGAGCTTAATGATCCGTTCATCAAACACAACAAGGATTGTTTTATACTTTACAAATAAGAATGAATGGAAAACAATATAAAATAATGTGCCAAATGTATTGTACCAGGTAAAGAGTATCACAAAATTATGCTGTTTCATGCAGAAATATTTATGTAGTTTGTAAGGTAATATATTCCAGTTTTTATTTATAATAGTTTATTTTATTTATTTTATGTCAAAAATAGTTAAAACTGGGTGTATGATGTGCTACAAAGTGCACAGTGCACATTTCAAAAATTCTGTGATCCTTTACATCTAAGTCACATACTACTAAATTTTGACTTTTGAAAGGAGAAAAAACTCAAAACTCAAATCTATTTAAAGATAACATAAATTTTGGCTCTTATTATCACATGACAACATGGAAATGATAATTTGAATAATTGTATCGACTGAATTTAGAAACGTGCACAGAAAAAATGTAGTTACATTTATGTCCAGAAGAAACAAGGGCCATCTCAGCATTTGCTCAATAATAGGGAACTGAGAAAACTGATCGAGATGGGATATAATTAAAATTCAACCTCATAGCCCATGAATAAAACTTAACCATGGGAAATACAGAGAAAAAGCAAAGGAATCATATGAAATGCAATAATGTGAACACATCAACAAACCTCTATTATTTAGTGTTTTATTAAAAATGCTAAAAACACATACCAGACATAATCATTCAATGTACTGTAATGGCTACTTAGCGTTTCATGATATGAAATAAACCACCTGGGCTAAGCAAACAAGGATTAATAAAAGATCTTAAAATTACATGTATCTAAAGAATTCATTATAACCACAAAAGAAGCCATGGAACATTTTTCATTTTTGAAGAGGAAACTGGTAGAGTAGAATTAACTTTTTAATGTTAGGGAAGAATACAAGAGGTAGTATTTATGAAGAAAACATTTAAATTGAATTTTCTAGTGGACAAACATTCTGGTCAAGTTTATAAATTTTTTCACACAAACAAGTACATTACCCACAATATTATCATTTTTCAAATTTGTAAATATTTACATTTTGTTTGTTGAATTACATTTTATGGTTATTCACAACTTTTTCAATAAACTGTACACTACATTTAATAATGAAGAATCTATTGGCCATCGACTTAAATATTATTTGTTATGTTTTTAACAATTGAAGGTATTGGTAAAAGATGATAACTCGACATTTTAATTGTGATACTATACTTATTCTTGCGTCAACTGACTGATTTATAAATACACATCACAGAGATAAACTTGATCTGTGTGTGGTGTCAGGGAAGATAGCACTTCTGCCTCAAACTTCTTTATAAACACAAATGGTATAAAGGAGGTATTTAATTCTGTACACCTGTAGCACTCTGAAAATAGATTGCATATAATAGTCACTGAGGTATTCTGAACTCAACAAAAAGGTTTTTGCCAAAGGGTTTTGAGTTTATTCTCAGTTACGCATCGAGATATGTCGTCAGGTGTGTTGTATCTCTGTGATAATGTACCTTTTCATAATGCTTATAACATGAAGGTTGATACATAAGGCTTCGTTGTGTATGATATAGGCTTGAGTTAAATTTGTAAGGTGTTGTTGTTTGTTTTAGATTTTCATAAACAATGAGGTAATTTATAATCAATGTACAGGGATGTATATTAGGTGTTTTGAATCATGGATTATATGGACTGTGCTTTGTATTTGTTACAATATTCAAAGGATTCTTTGTATTTTAAAGGTTAGCTCTAACTTAGCTTCCTGTGTTTGGCTCAGATTATCATTAATTCAAATAACCAGCAACCTTTGTAGTGTGGATTGCCAAGGATTCACATTTATTTAATAACATAATAATTTTATAATCTCAATAAATGTTGACTTAATCCTTCACATCCAGATATCCTCGAAACATCACACAGCTATTCATAAAGATATTCACAGATAGATAGAATTCACTTGACAAAAAACAAAAGTTTATTTTATTATTAATCACTTAATTAAAGTTTTATTTATATGACCAATTACGGTTAATCAAATAGTTACTTTATAAAAATATATTTTTCTGTGCTAATATAATATATTTATAAACAATAATATATCCATGAAAATCTAATTTTCTTTCTTTTTCTTATTTTTCCTTTCATTTTACTATTGTACAAACGGTGTGTAGTTCAATGAACTGTCTTCAAGAGATGCAATGATTGTGACTCAATCATATTTTGTTGAAATAACTGTAACTTTTATCAAAACCATCCTAATATTTAATGCTGAATTGACTTTCAAATCATATTATGTTCTAAATTAATGAGTACAAATATAAAGTAATGCTTTTCATATTTTATTTTATTTATTGTTTGGCAAAAGAAACTAGTAGGAACTCAAACTGATATTTGGGGGAAAATACAATCTGCATATTTTTCTTCAGCCTACAACCTTCCAGTCTTGCTATAGCTTTGGAATGATGAAAGGTACACAACACAAAGCAAGGTTAACAATATTTCAAACAGATATTTACTTCAAGTTACAGAAACTATTTGTATAGATAAACAACTACAGATTTCATTCTAATGATATTTATAATATAAAACAACCGAGAATGTCCAACTGGTGCAAAAGGGGATTCAACAAACATGTGCTGATGAACTATATTTATGGAAAAACAAACAAGGATCATTCAGACTTGCCTACTTGATCAGCAAATGATAAAATAAGTAACTGCAATTAGAGTCATTGTCCCAAAAGCTAAAGTACATTGTTTTAGGGTTATACTTTTAAAATTATATGTACAATTGTTAACTAATTTATTAAATGTTGCACAAACAATTATGTTTCATTTTCTTTGATAGAATAGCATCTAATTGTGCAGAAATACTATGCAGCAAAAAAATATTTACTTGCCCTTAAACTAGAATGATTTTAATTGTTTATTGTCATCTGGCAAATGTGATGTCAAGTAACACACTCATATAATGTTAAAAGCCTAACACGCAACAGGAATATCACAATCGGTCACCTGGTTCCATAGGTTGTTGTAAAAGCGATCCAACGCCTTCCTGACCATCCACCTTCTGAAGATGGTCGCTTGATACGCTTTGTCCTCAGTGGGGACGTTCCGCACATGCGCGCTTCCTGGATCTAACCTGAAGACGTTAGAATGAATGAATGCCTGATTTACGTGCGAGACCCAGGCCATGAGGTCTGCTCTTCCGTCTGACTACACAATTGAGGACCATCTATGTCAGTATCACCGCAAACTGCCTAAGATGCATTTGGATGCGCTACGATCTATATACGCCCATCGTATGGAAGGACTGAATAAATGGAAATAAATCTAAATAAATTCAAGAATGATTTTGTTTCAGTAGGCGCGATACAAGATTGTACACGCAAAGAAAATGCCACTGAATTTAATGCATCCATGTATAGGGCCTACTGGCAGTATAGTCTACAATTCCTATTAATGGTTCTGTTTTGATTTCCCACCAGTTTTGTAATAATAATGCATTGACTATGCATACAATGTGTTGAGCCTCTTTTGGCTAGTGGTGGTAGGAATAGAGCCATGAGTGGGCTGCTATTTGTTAGCAATAATTATACAATCAAATCTGTAGGTAGCTGAATGCTAAACAAAAATTCTATTTCATCCTGACTTACTAAATGCACTAGGCATCATTAATATCGTTAAATCATTTCTGAAATGAATAGTATTTTATTATTAGTACGTTAGAGAAATTGTCAAAGCAGTGTTTATCCGATTCAATCCGAGAGCGCTGTGAGAGGCGGGCCTAAGGTTGATTTCAAGAAGAACGCCGTGCTTGGCGAATTAATCTTCTGATTTGGGAAAAAGTTATTCTGTTGATTTGATATCTGACTTGATCGCAACAGCTGCTATGAGAACAGAGAGAACTTGCTGACTGCACTGAATCGTACGCTCACGCTGAGACTTCCGCGAGAAATCTGAATTCGCTACGACCTGACGGGGAGGCCACCATTTGGACGACGAGCTGCAGCAGCTTGACCGCCGCTGCTCGCTGCCACTGCTGACACGTGGGGCTTCTTTGTCCTTTCGTTTCGTGATAACCTCACACCGCTGGCGCGCCTGATTGAATGACCCTGTGGACGCTCCAGCTGACAGGGCCAACGAGACGTCCTGCACAATTTGTCGTAATGGCAAAAAGAAACCTACGCTATTGGGAATTACTTCATTTCGCTTCAAGCAACATGAACTTTTTGGCGCAACACACTCAGATTTAGCATGATCTGGCACCATGTTCTTAAATGACAATCAGTACTCAATTGCTTAATTGTTTTAATATTTATTAGAGAGCTCATAGGTAGGGTGTTTTCTTTATGTAACTCCTTAACAGAGCTGAAATAAATTTAATGCTTGAGGTCATTATGTTAATTTATTAGCAAGAATAACTCCTAGCAACCTTCTCCATCTAGAGAAGGAACTGGTGATCTAACAGCCAATTGAGCTATAGCTGGGCCATGATGATACAAATCGACGGAAATGCATTAATGGCGGAGAGATATTTAGCATATTTGTGGATTTTGAAAACGAAAATACATCAAAGGAATTTTATCGGCCAAATGAAAAATTAGAAGTAGCAATTGAAAATGCGGAGGAAAATATTGAGCTGTTTTTAGAAAATCTTGTTTGGAATTAAATACACAGCGCTATTGCAATGAAAACTAATAAAAAGCAATAAATTTTATGTGTTTGAACCGTTTGAGAAATTTGAAAGTCCTAAGGGCTTCATGTAGTACCCCCATTTTGATGAAAGTTTTTGAAATTTCAAAGTTTGTCTAGAGCAGTCAAGCAGGGGTTTCTTCCATTTGGAAAATATCGTATGAGGTTACTGCTAGTAATGTTTACAGACGAATAGATCATGTTTTGAAAAACTTCTTTCGGTTTCATGACTCAAACGGCTTCTGAAATCTGAAATCGATTTTCCATGCATTCACAATTTTCCATTATAAAACTAATTTAAAAAAAGAAATATAATTTTCATAAAAGAAGAACTTTATATAATATTAAATAGTGCAATTAAATGACCTGTTGAAAAGTTTAGTATTTGAACTATTTTGAAAATGGCATTTGACGTTTCAAAATACGGAAATTGAGACATTTTCATAGGAAATGATTGAGTTTTCTGAAATTTCATATGATATTATTAAAGCATATACCGTTATTAAACACCATAATGCGAACAATTGTCGTACGTAAATATTAGCGATTACTAATTCGCTGAATACGAATGCGAGGCCGCTCATTGCGGATGCCCCACACAATGATATCGAAAACTAAAATACTACAATTTTGTACTATCAAAATTCAATTTTAACCCACCCAAAATTTAAACTCATGCACAACATCAAAATAAAAATGGCGTAGTTAGCAACACCAACCTATGAAACTAACATATCCAACTAAAACTACCATCGTTTTCACTAATTTAAACTAATTTAACTCAATCGTACTATACCAATGCAGAACATTAAATAAAACAGACAGAGTGGTGTGCTAACTTAACGTTGTTAGCACACCACGCAATGATATCGAAAACAAAATACCATCATTTTGTACTAATATTGTTCAATTTTAACAAAAATTCAAAATTTTGAACTGATGCACAACATCCAAATAAAAAATTTAAACCTTCGCGGGGGTTCACCTACCGTAATGTTAGCAACACCACCCATGAAAATCGATGATACCGAAAAACTAAAAAAAAAACATAATTTTGTACTAATATTAAACTAATTTTAATAAAATTCAAAAATTTGAACTGATGCACAATCAAAATAAAAATGTAAGGCCGTATGTGTTCACCACAAATAAGGCGACAACGAAAATCGATGATATCGAAAACTAAATACCATCATTTTCTACTAATGTTAACTAATTTTACCTCTAAATTCAAAATTTTGAACTGATTTGCACAATCTCAAAATAAAAATGTATACTTTTGTGGGGTTCACCAATGTAATGTTAGCAACACTACTCATGAAAATCGATGATTGAAAACTAAAATACCATCATTTTGTGTACTAGTATTGTACACTTCAATCAAATTCAAAATTTGAACTGATGCACACATCAAAATAAAATGTAAACTCAGGCCTACCTAATGTAAAGTTAGCAACAAAACCTAAGGAAAATCAATGATATCGATAAACTATAAAAATAACACAATTTTGTGTACTAATTTTAACCAATTTTAACTCAAATTCAAAAATTTGTACCAATGCAGAATAATAGCAAAATAGGGAGAGAGGTGTGCTAACTTAACGTTGCTATACACCCACTGATGATATCGAAAACTAAAAATACCACAATTTTGTACTAATTTTAATCTAATTTTAACCCAAATTCAAAAATTTTGAACTGATGCACAACATCAAAATAAAAAATTTAAACCTTATTAAACCTTAAATTAATTTCAAATCATGACAAAATAAGATTCTGTATACAACACGTATGTGTTTATTTTAAAACCTTAAACTAGTTAATAAATACAGAACTATAGGAGGAAAATGTTAAAGTAAGAAAAGTTTTCACAGGTAGAAACCTTCCAATGTTCTTCCTGTTGCCATT
>CAXIVR010000852.1:0-21751 GCA_964035755.1 Teleogryllus oceanicus
CAGTTGGGGGGGATGTGGTCCGGACCTCAGGTCAGATACCGGGAACCTTCAAGAGGATTCTTCGTCCGAGACCACATCGCCACTGAGGATGTCTGCCGTAGTTGCGGACGAAACGTCGGGAAATATGTTTTCCATCGGACCACGGCCCTTCAGCCCGGAAGTAATCTTTGACTATTTATGAATATGTTCGCAGAAGAAAGGGAAACAAAGAGGATATCCTAGTTGTTCGTTAATATGGAAACGCACTCATCAGAGACGATCGGCAAAAGCTACTGCATTTAAAAGTATTTCAGTTAGGTTTTCAAAAGCAATCCGAACCATCCACTAATTCAAAGTTCTTCGGTTACAAATCAGTTTAATATTGAAGTGAACGTTCTACAGAATAAAGTAAAATCTATGAAAATAGTAAGTGAAGGGGTCCAGACAACATTTCAGGACATAAACTAGGAAGGCAATATTACTGTACTTAATTAGAATATTTCACGTGTCCATGAACAATTCAAGAGTACCTGAAGATTGGAAATTAGCTTTGTAGTATCAATCTTAAAAGTATGGACAAAACTATACAAAGTAATTATAGGCCGGTAAGTCTCACGTCAGTGGTCTGCAAATTTATTGAGCATCTAGTTGCGAGTTACATTAAGCAAGAACGGGAAATCAAAATTGACTCTATGAAGGCCAACACCGGTTCAGGAGTGGTTACTCATACGAAAGTCAGGTAGTCACACTTATTTCACGGATGTAGCAGTTGAAATTGACGCGGGCGGAGAGTAGACGCGTAGTTTTAGATTTTGCCAAAGCGTTTGATGTTGTTCCACACGATCGACTTGTTCAGAAATTAATGAATTCAGGCATCGAGCATTTCAGGCAGTGAGATAGGAAACAGAAAGTCCGCATTGGGCAAGAGTTCTCTTCCTGTGCAAGCGATACGTCAGGAATACCACAAGGGAGTGTAATTGACTTCTTCTATTTCTAGCGTTTGTTAATGATTTGCGAGCGCAATTAATTTCAAATGTCTGGCTATTTGCAGACGATTGCAAAATATATCGCATTATAAATTCGAAAGACGATGAAAATATGCTGCAATGGGATCTTGATGCGTTATATTACTGGGCCGAAAATAATGGTATGACCATAAATAACTGTAAAAGCAAATCGATCACATTTGGCAGAGGTCATAATTACAGCGTAACAAATTACCGTTTAAGTAACGACACTATTTCGAAAGTATCTTCGTGCAAATACCTAGGTATCCATTTCGATAGTAAATTAGCTGGAAAAGTCACGTAGATTTTGTTGTATGGAAAGCGTGAAGATTCTTCATTTTGTAATGCGACATCTTAAAAAGAGTACAGTAAACGCGAAGGAAATTGCTTATTTATCGCTTGTTCGTCCGATAATGTAATAGAGAGCAATTTGTTGGGATCCGTACAAAATCATGCAATGAAGAATTTGGAAAGGATTCAGCGTAGAGCAGCTAAATTTACTTTCAGGGACATGAAACAGCAGGGTGGGATTCACTCGCAAACAGGCGAACATTGGCAAGACTTTGCGCGTTGTATAAAGCTCATAGCGGTCATCCAGCTTGGAAAGAAATTAGACGGCGGCTAAATATTCCTACGTACATCAATAGAGGGGATCACAGACACAAAATAAATTTAAGACCGCAGAGAACGGAAGGGTTCAACAATTTAGGAAATTAATTTAGGGTATTTTTAAGTTTATGAGGTAGTTAACTAAGAATATTAAGTTATACAGTGAAGTGAGGTGTCGTGCAGTGAAGAGCAGAAAAACAATGAAGGAAATGTTTTTAGTGTTATAGTGAAGTGAAGAATAGTGCAGTGCGTTCTTTATTGTATAAACACTCAGTGCGGCGGATTATACACGTTTCTTTTCTTTTTCATGAAATTTAATGTTTTAAGAACCATCAGTTTTTATATTATTATTATTACTGTTATTGTATATTATCATTTAGCATTATTTTTACCATTATTATCTTCTCTTGCATGACATCTATTATCTTATTTATGTAATTAACTGCCACGGGTTACACCAATTGCAGATTAAAATAAATTTATCTTATATTACGTTATCTTACCTTCTATTCAACTATTTTTACTTTCTCGTATACATAACTATACACGGAGTAATACATAGTATACAGAAACTTACGTAATGCTGCGAAAATCGACTTCGCGATTTCAATGGAAATACACGTTTGGGGATCCCCTGATACCGAAAAAGTGTTGTTATCAAAACGTCCGTCCGTCTGTCTGTCCGTCCGTCTGTGTGTCAGTCCGTCTGTCTGTCCGTCCGTCTGTCTGTCTGTCTGTCCGTCCGTCTGCCTGTCTGTCCGTCCGTCTGTCTGTCTATCCGTCCGTCATTCTGTCTGTGCGTCCGTCCGACTTCGTTCTTCTGTCTGTTTGTTCTGTCCGTCTCATCTGGTCGTCCGTCTCTCTGTCTGTCCGTCCCGTCTGTCTGTCCGTCCGTCTGTCTTTCCGTCCGTCTGTCTGTCCGTCCGTCTGTCTGCCTGTCCGTTCGTCTGTCCGTCTGTGTGTCCGCCCGTCTGTCTGTCCGCCCGTCTGTCTGTCTGCCCGGTATTCTGTCTGTCTGTCCGCCTGTCTGTCCGTCTATCTGTCCGTCCGTTCGTTCGTCCGTCTGTCTGTCCGACGTCTGTCTGTCTGTCCGTCCGACCATCTGCCCGTCCGTCTGTCCGTCCGTCCATCGACTCCGTCTCATCCTGACGCCCGTCCGTCCGTCCGTTGTCTGAGACCGTCCGTCCGTCGCCGATCCCCCATTTTGCCCGATCGTCATTGTCCTCCGTTGTTCGCCCTTTCCCCCCCTCTGCCGTCCACTTGAACACCCCTAGTGCCAAAACTAGTACGATCTTTCCAAATTGAAGAAAGGTCGCATCTTTTAGTCGAAGCTTTGAAAGTTTGAAACGTTCTTAAATTTTTGGGGTATTTTAATGAAGCCATCTGGATTTTTTCAAACTTTCTAAAAAAACCAAATTTTTCTTTAAATTTTTGAAGAATATTTTAAATACATTTTAAAAGGTGGCACAGGTGCGTTTTTAATTTCCCGGGAGTTCGGCCCGGGATCTTAGAGCTTGTCCCTGTGGGAGGTCTAGTCGGGGGAAACCGCACCGACGGTAGGTGGGGGCCGGATTTCACTATCAATGGGAAGATCACTTTCACCCCGAGGAAAAACGCACCACACTTGCGGGAAAATGACCAAGCTGTGGACGGCCAGAATAACTAACCAAACAAACAACTGATATTCATTTAAATGAATTTTCAAAATTTCAAATTTTTTAAATTTTTCGGTCTTCCTACAACTAAAAAATTGAACGAGATTTTCCTTTAATGAAAATATTCGTCATTTAGGTCTTTCATTAAGGAATGTAAATGTTTTAAAATTTTTAGTAGATTTGTAAAAGGGGTAAATTTTGCAATTAAAAAACAATTTTCAAAAAAACGGCTCCAAATTTTTTCTCTTTTTGGGAAGGGTTTTTTCCCAAACAAATCTTATAATAATAAACGCCATTTTGCTCCATTCTTTAGTATTTTTTTCAAAAGTTAAAAATTTTTAATTTTTTATTGCTCTCCGGTCTGTAATAACAAAAAATGGGATTTCTTCGTTTTTTAACATGAGACATGACAAAAAAGTTAAACAACTTTTCTCAAAGCTCAACGTTTCTGTACAAAAAACCAAAATTCCGCTTTTTTAAAACGCTCAAACGCCATTTCCTCAAAAAAAAAATTTTTCCAATTTTTCTAATTTGTCTATTGCTGTTTTATATGACAAATTCTTTTTGGTGTATTCATTTGATTTTAAAATTACAGAAATGTTTTTTTTTAAATCCCTTCTCCTTTATCACATTTTCATGGTTGTATGCATTACAATTGGAGGGATGTCGTGGGAGTAGGGATCTACACCAAAAAGGGAAAAGACACGAGTGGGTAACAATTTATTTAAATAAATTAGGGGCATTTTCCAGCCCCATTTACGGTGTTTTCGGGCCCTGCAGCACCCCCTCTCCCAACACGCGCCTTGCCCCGCGCCTGCGGCCAACTCGGCCGGTCCCCTTTGGCCCTTGTGTCTCGGGAAATCTGCCCCGGATCGAGATACTTCACGGTGTCGAGACTCGAACCCCTACACGTGCCCCACCCGCGCAAACTTGGGGGAAATTTTTTGGTGTTGTGCCGCGGGGAACCAGAAAGACCCAACCCGGGGTTTTTTCCCCCAAATTTCTCGATCGGTTTCCGGTCATCTTTCCCCACGCCCGTCTTGAGGCGCCTGTTTTTTCGTTGTTTTCCCCGGCACCTCTAAGCCCCCCCCTTTTTGGACTTTCCTGAAAGTTCCCTTTTGTTCGGGCCCTTTTTTTGGCCCCTATTCCCATCCCTTCAATTGTCTCTCAAAAAGGGGTCAAGTCATTACAGTGGAAGTGAAAGAAAAAATAATTTTTTCAGCTAAATAGATTCTAAAAAAAAGAGTTTAATTTTTGCATTTATAGTAAGGGTTAATCCCCTTTTTTTAAACCTTAAATTTTCAAGGGTTTCTTTTTTAGGACGTTTTTTACTTTTAATATTTTTGGTAATAATTCGTTTGTACTACGGGGAAGAAAAAAGTTGAAAATGTAAAAAAATGTTTTAGGGCACATAGGCAGTTTTCCCAGAAATGGAGCAAAACCCAAAACCAGACCACACAAGGAAATTTAAAACCATACTATGAAAAAGTCTGCCCATTCTGTAGCACCCAGTTCTTTTTCTCACTCTAGGATCTAAAACCAACCAGATGGACAGGTTAAACATACTGTTCCCGGATTTTTCAAAATCGATATGACACTTGAGGTGAGGATATCACCTTGCCCCGTTATCAAAACTTATAGGATTCTTTGGAAAATGATTTATATGTTCAGTATGCCATTGTCCTGCCCCGGATTTTTTAGGGTGATCGGGGAGTCATGGAAAATCATTTGAAATCACTGATAAATTCTTCTAGACACAATAACATCATCCAACTCTCGGGACAAGATCGAAAATGCTGAATCAAAGTGCCAATTCCGACCCCATCAAAACGTGTTTCAAATTCACACCCAGGCCCCCGCACTTTTTCGCATTATTTTTTTTTTTAAATGATTATGAAAAAAACTTTCTTTTTTGTAGTGATTGTCTTCCCAAAAGATACAACTGATTGAATACTGATATGAAAACTGACGTTAAAAATTTTATTTGAAAACTGCTTATAAAAATTGATTGAATGAATAATATTTAGCCAGAATCCTTTGGGGAAATTCAAATGCAGATATTTGTCCATTCTTTTTCTAATGAAGCGAGCAGGGGGTGAGCCGTCAAATGTTTAAGTGAATTTCGTTAGAAGTCATGATCGACTTGAAAGAAAAAAAAAGTGGTGAAAAGCACTCGGTGGTTAGGGAAGGCTTTGGGCTCGGGGCATTTACTGATGTCTCACTCCCGATGACGGGAAACCCTAAATTTGAGAGACTGTTGTAGGATTTTATTTGCTAGATAGCTAGGTTATTTACCCCCTGTCTGGGGAGAATTACAGCCACAATAAATCAAGCGATAAAAGGGAGGTCATGTTTTCCCCGGCCTACGTAAAAGGGAAAAATAAAAAACGGGGTAAGAAAAATGTTTAAAATTAACAAATGAACAAGTAAGGAGGATGCCAAAAAGTTTTAAAAATATCGATTTTTGAAGCTTAAATATTTCGACTTTTCAATGTGTTTTCATTTTATCTCTATATTGTTTTTAAGTTTTTTTTAAAATAATATGTGCGTTCAACCTTTATGCATGGTTGCCTTTTTAAAATTATCTTTTTTACGTTAGAATGGAAAAAAAGGGAAATTGGGGGAAATGAGAAAAAGCCAGACACTAAATCAATGAAAAATAAACAAAAAAGAGTCAATGTCAATGATTTCGAAAATCAATCTTTGGACTTGGAATGTACTGTAAATACTGGCCTTTAAACCTGATTCCGAAAATTTTTTTTATGGTAAATAATCTTATTTCTAAACTTTAGAGCTACACTTAAACTTTTTAACTTACGTCCCCTTGTTTTAGCTTTTATCTTTCTTATTATTTAAACAAATTATGTACATCTTAAAAAAAAAGGGGATGTAAATATTATACACCTTTAAAAATTCTTTATAAAAAAAAAATTTTTTTAAATCCAATGAAAAAACATTTAAAAATAGCCCAAAAAATTACAGAAAAAAAATCAATTCTCTGGTTATTATTTTGGGAAAAAAACCCTTTGGGGGGTAGGGGGCCTCTTCCCTTTAAATGACTTTTAAAAAAGTACGTAGTTGTGGCTTTGTAAATTTTTTCAAGGAGACTGTTTTACCAAGTAAATATATTGTTTTTGGATTAAAAAAAGGCGAAAAATTAATATTTTGATTTGGTACAAAAAGAGACTTTTTGAACTAAAATGTGAAATTTAAAAACTTTTGAATTTTATTATTAGAAGTTGTTCAAGAAGAAAAATTGTCTTCTTTCAGTTACTTGTGTTTTAAATTGTTTGGGTAGGAGAACAAATTTATTTTATATTTTTTTTAAACATTTTCTTGACTTTTTTTGTTTAAATGACTTATTTAAATTGATTATTAATGAATTTTTTTTTTTTACAAATTACAGTTTATTTCAGCCCTATTAATGTGTATTATAGGAATCACCCCCCTAAATTATAATTGAAACCCATTTTTCCCACTTTTTAACAATAATTTATTGAAAAACAAAATTTACATATCTTTAGTTCTTATTTCAAGAAAAGGGGAAAATTACCCAATTTTTTTACGAAAAGTGTTTAAACCATGCTTCTTATTCATACAAAAATTTTCCATTTCAAAATTCCCAAACAAAAGTCCCTCTTCTCTGGGATTTACTGGATGTTTATCTTGTGGTTTCTTAATCTCTTTTCTATTGAATTCTATCGCTTCAAATTTTCATTTTTTTTTGTATGGAAAGAAGACCCCATTGAATCTTAAATCATTTATTTAAATTAATTATTAATTCGTGTGTGTTCCCCTGATTAACCTTTAAAAGTAAAAGAAAAAAGTTATCGGATTATTTTGCTTTCTATTTTACGAAAGTATTTGATGGACATTGTTCCCAGTTTTTACTAAAAAACATTGTTTTCAAAACTTTGTTTGTAGAGTTTCCAAAAAGGAAATTTAAAACATTCCTCAGAGACCAGAAAAATGGAAATGCATCATTTCCCCAAAGAGAGATAAAGGGCCCAATGTATTTTAAAACAACCGATCTAGTGAAATTCCTCTTTTCCCCCAAATCTTTTTTAAAAGATTGTGTTTTTCCCCATTACATCAATAAAAGTTTAATTTTTAAAATGCAAATGACATTTCTCCAAAACAGTTCTTTTAAACTTTTTCCGCAGTTCAGGTCGGATCATTTCAGCTCGTCGCTTTCTCGTTTGGCTGAAGCTTTGCAGCTTGTTCTAATCGATTTTGCGGCTAAAAAATCATAAGAGGATTGTTTCCCTTTCCCCGTGTTACGTTCACAAGAATCCCAAAGAACTTCTGTCAGAAGGATTTAGCTGTGTAATGATATTACTAAGAGATTTTAAGACTATTTGCTGTTTTGTTGTCTTTTTATTGGGTTTGTTGGTTTCTTATTTTTTAAAAAATTCCCAAAAAATACTGAAAAACTCTGCCAGTTGGGAAATCATGTTTTTCATGGAGAATGATTTATGAGTTCATTTTTTCCAACTTTCTAGATGATGCTTCCATAAGATTATTTTAATTCCCTTTCCCTTCCAACTGGAGGGGGAAAAAAAGTCGAAGTTATTATTTTTCGATTCCAGGGGCGCATCCGGTCATAATCCCCAAAGGGGCCATTTTGCATCGGTTGGGGGAATGTCCTCCCCACGGGTGGCGAGATCCGGGGCCGAATACCGTCAACTGCGGGTTTTCCCCGACCGGTATTCCACCAGCGGGGCCTGTCGGCCGGGACAAATTTGCCCCGACCGGTCTCCGGGCATGTGGAGGGTGTGCAGGTTTGGGGTGTGTGGGGGTGAGGATAGGACAAGGAGAGGAAGAAAGATCGCGCGCGGTCCCGGGGCCCCTTTTTTATTTGCCCGGGATTCACCCCCTGTTAATCAGAAAAAGAAAAATACCATTGGGCAGCCGGCCGCCAAATTTTTCCTCCCGACGCGCTAATCCCTAGCTGACGGGGGGTGGGAAAACGCCCCGGTCGGCATCCGACCGGGCCCCACTGCAGTGGCATCAGTTTTCCCCCCCTTGGACCTCCCGGGAGGGGGCTTGAGAATGTGCGGCGCCGTCGAGTCAAGCGACCGGGGCAACACACACGCCTTTGCTGGGACAGTCGGAGGGGGGGGGGGGAGGAGAGATAATTAAGGAGGCGTTTCCTAGAGATCGCCCGTAACCGTTTCACCAAAATCGAAGATTTCACAAAGGGGGCCCTGGCCAGGGAATTACTGTAGACCAAAACACCCCCGGCACTCCAAAAAGGGCCCGGCTCCATCAATACGGGGCCGGGCCCCCGGCACAGAAGGTTTTACCGGAAAAACGATCCGGGCAGACGATGGGATAATCGCCTAAAGGTGAAACAGCCGACCCGTCCTTTGGGTGGCAAAAAGTTGGGGAAAGTACGTTTTTTTTCCCTTTTTAAACGATTTGGGGGTGTACAACTGGAAAAATACGTAACCCCCAGGACATTTTTTCGCATAAGCTAATATTTATAGACATAGGAAATGTTAATAAAAAAAATAAGGTAAACAATTTTAAATACCAAAATAGAGGTCAGAATGGTCTGACTTTCTCGTTTTGTTTTCACTGTATTTGGTCTGGGATAGTTTATTGGGCCTACATACTCTAGCCAGCGCCATCCATCTCCACTAAAGTCCATTTATTAAAATTTTTCTCTTCGGTTTATAATAGTAGAACCGGGAAAATTTCTTTAAAAATATTAAATAAATAAATCCCACCCAAGGAATTTCCATTAAAAATTTTTGGTTTTAAGAAAAAATTGTTTAAGATTAAAAAAATGTTTATTTGAAGTCATTTAAAGCCTTTTTTTCAAATTAATGTTTAAATCCTTGGGAAAAGTGCATATGAACGGCCCGAGAGACATTTAAATTCATTTGCATATATAATTATTATAATACATTAATTATTAATTTTTAAAAAATAAAAACCCAAAAATAAATTTTTCCATAATGAAAGGGGAATTAGACACCCCTTTTAAAGAGAAGTAAAAAATTAGCTTTTTGGAAAAAGGGGTTTTAGCAGATCTTTGGGGTTTATTTGCACAATTTTAAGATGGTCCCGGGTGGGGGTGGGCCCGAATCAAAAGGGGCCGCCTACTTTTTCTTTTAATATCATTCGTTCGAGATCGCGTTCCTGGCTGCTTTTGCTTCCCGGCGAGCTCCTCCCCATTATTTAAAGGGGGCTCCATTATTGGGGATCAGCGAGCAACGCTCGCCAATCTGAAAAGGAGGTTTTTGATGTTTTTGAGGAGAAAATTGGGGGTTTGCCCTACCCACCGCGTCTCCGGGGACATCGGGCGAACTTTGCCACCACGACGCTTTTGGTTGGGGGGCACTGGTTTTTGTCGGCAAGCCGGTGTGACCATTTTCAGCCCGTCTGCGCGCGTGCCAACGAAATACTTTGATGTATCCAAAAACAAGGGGGAAACACTATCCCTTTTTAACTTTCCTCATTTGGGCCCGTTTTAAAACAGGTATTCTGAAAAAACACATTTTTAAAAATTTCAAACTTTCATTTTTTTTTTTAAAATTCTAATTTTTTAAAGAAAAAAACCCTTGTAATATTTTGAGAGAAGTGGTTGTTTTTTCTGCCAATTGTGTTTTTCCTTGACCAGGTCTGGGCAAAAAATTTAATCTCGACCATGAAAAAAATCATGTCGGGATAATATGAAAACAGGGGTTTTAGGAAAAATGAAAAATCATAACAATATTTGTTTTTATAAAAAAAAAAAATTAAAAACACGAATGATAGTATAAGGCTGTCAAAATACGAGTTCCATTTAAAGGTTATTACGGTTAAAATTCCCCTGATAATATTATCAAAAAGGAAAGCACCTACCTTTAATGCTTTTTCAATGATAATAACTCCATCAATTTCGAGAATAAAAAAAAAGCTAAAACAATCTATACTACATCGAAAAAAAGCAGTACAACGATATTTAAAACATAAAAATACTGTTCGTTTCTGTAAATACTATTATAAAACAATTTTAGAGACCCATAAATGGTTTGATAATTTTTTTTGAAATCAATTTCAAGTCCTTTGATCATTTTTTGATTCATTTAAACTAAAAACCTTTTAAATTTTATTTATATAAATTAGGGTTTTTTTTATGAACCAAAGAAGTCTAAAATTCCATTTTTGGGGAAAATTTTTACCGTTTTTTCCCAACTGGCGCAATATACGGGCATTTTCTTTCGACAATGCCCAAAATCATTGAAACATTAAAGGCAAAAGGAATCAAAAACGAACTACGCGTCTACGCATGAAATTTTCGATGCCTCCTGAAAACTAGTAAGTAGTTTGGGTTTTAAAGAAACCCTTCAATTAAAGGGTCAAGTTTTTCTTTCAAAACAATATGGGCTTCACCGTAGGGATTTTCAAGCTGGGAAAACCCATGGCATCCGAATTAAAATTCAAATGATTTTTTAATTAATTGCCACACTTTCGAAATTATGGGTTCATTTTCGTGGGAAAACGGGTGTGATCTGGCTTGACCGGGAAAACCCGCGCACAGATAAAAAAATTTCCCAACAGTAGATCGTCAAATCCTATAACCCCTTTGGGGGCGGCTGGGGTAGCGGTTAGCGCATCGGACTTTATACCAAGTTTGCGGGTTTCCCCCATCGAGCCTGGGTTTTTGGGCGACCCTTCCCGGGGAAGTAAATCCCGGGGTCCCCTGTTAGTAGATTTACCATGTAAAAAATCCTCGCCAAATGATGCCTCTAGCTAAATTGAAATCCCTGTTTGCCCCCAAGTATTACCTTTTTCTCCCATAAAGGGGAGGTAACGAAATTTGCGTGGTCAGACGGAAACAGGCCCATGGCTGGTCCGCCCCCAAAAATACAAAAATTAAATTTCAAAATGATTTATTCCCCTAGCTACCCCCCTGCCTCCTTTTCCCCCGGCCTCCGCGTCCGGAAAGGGGCCCATTCGGAAACCCTTTTGTTTCCCCCTGGCGCCCCCTCTGCCCCTCTTTAAAAACACAACCGCCAGCAAGATGGATCAACGCCCACCTGACCAATTAGACGAAAATTAGTGAGGGGAGAAAACCATCCGGGAGTTATCAAATTTGGCATGATTATTCGTTGGTTCTCCCCATATAATCAAAAAATGAATTTGAGCCGGGTGTGGGTAGGGGGGAAAGGGTGTGTTTTAATTCCAAACTAGTTGTAGATCCCGTTAGGATTTTAAAATTTTTGAATTTCCCCCAATTTCATAATTCTTGGATCCCGGGCCAAAGATTATGTTGTTTGTCTTTAAATTTCGGTTTTTTAAATTGTCCGTTAGGTTTCAAAATAATTGTGATTATTCTATTTATATTTTTTTTGAACTTTTATTTTATATATTGGAAAATTTTTAACAAAATATAACTACATCCTGCATGGTTTTGATTGATTATTTTTTTTTCGGGGGCCCTTCTTTGATTTAGTCCCGTTATGTGGTGTATGTTTTTTTTCGGGGGATGGGGGTGATTTCCGCTGGATGGCAAAATTTGCACCACCGTCGTAGTGGGGTTTCACTAACCAGGACTCTCCCCCCAAAGGGGGCCACCCCCGCCGGGACAAGCTCTAAGCTCCCCACCTTCCCGGAACATGTGGTGTGTAGCATGTTGCGTAAGGGGGTGTGTAAAAGGGGAGGGGGACAAGGAAGAGGAGGTAGTCCGGGGCCATGTCCGGCCCTTTTAAGGGTACTGCCCGTAAATTTCCCCGTGGATGGAGAAACCACGGAAAACACCGATGAGTAGCTGGCCGCTAGAATTCTCCTCCCAAAAAGCGACATCAGTTGATGCACTGAGCTACCGCCCCAGTCCCCGCATGGCATACACACAAAATTTTATGGGATAGAACTGAAATATGGCCCTGTAAATAAAAAAGAGAAATTTTAAACTTGTAACTTTAAAGGGGTTAATTATGCACAAAATCTTATAGAAATTTTTGTGTGGGAAAATTTTCCAATATTAATTTTTTTTAGAGCATAATTAGGATTCATATTTATTGAGATATACAAAAAAAAAGTTGAATTATGCTGCCACAGAATGGCACTGTCTGTCCGTCTGTGACCACAACTATCGTTAAACCATTGATTTTTTTAATTTTTTTTTTAATTTGGCTCTAGCAGGTTTCGAGACTTAAAAAACATTTTTTTAAATTCGGGGGTCCCCAAAGCCCCAAAAACATTTTCAAAGTTTTCAAAATCGCCAAGTTTTTTGCCACCCCGACCGTACCAATTACCAGCGTAATTTTTTTATTATAATGTGAAAAATTTTGGATTAAACAAACACCTATATTTATTTGAGAGAAATCATTAATTTTGAAGGCCTTTTTCAAAAAAATATTTTTAAATTTTAATTTCATTTTAAAGGTTTTGTTACTTTAACTCTCAACCCAAAAAATCAACGTTGTTTTAATTATTATAAATTGTTAAGTTTATCTTTTTTACTTATTGTCGTGTTAATTGTATTTCTTTTTTTCTTGATATCTGTAAACCAAATTTTTTTCCCTTGACAGTTTATATTATAATTTTATGCAATTAAAACGTATGGGAACTGAAAATTGTAATTTTGTTTTAAATCTGATTATGTTACCCACTGTTGCAACCTCTTTTCCAATTTTTATTTTTTTGTATAGATTTTTTTTTAAATTTTCCCATATCTTTGTATTACCTTTTTTTTTCTAATTAATTTTATATTCTTATATTTTAAATTTTTAAATTTCCCCTCGGTTTAGCCGCCATCCTGATTGGGGTTTTTCGGGGTTTACCAATTTTAAGGCTTTCCCGGGGATGGCCCCTTTTTTGACCCAGATATAAAATGAAAAATATGCCCCCCATCTTCTTCATAGTGTAAGAAAAAAGAAATATTTCATGGGGTTGGGGGGAAGAGCAGGCCAAATCTGATTTCCCCGACTAATAAAGAACTTTATAATAATAATATAAATTAATTTTTTAATATTTAATTTAATTTTTATAATAATATTATTATTATTATTATTATTATTATTATTATTATTATTTTTTTTTTTGCCAAGTCACCTTTGATCCACGATCGGTGGATGGGGAAAGGGCCGTCAAACGCCACCCTATCCGTATCAGGTCAGCCTCGATAACTGGTGTACCATCGACCCTTACGGATCTACCGCCCGTTGGAAAGGTAAATTCCAGTTTGTGATTTCAAACGGGCGCCTCCTGGGCGGCAAAAATCCTGCCCAACCTTTCTCCCCAAACATAAAAAGGTTCCCCCCCGCCCCTATCGTTTTTTGAAAAAAACCCTACCCCATTTCCGACCCACTCTTTTTTCTTTTCCACTCCCCCTTGTTAAATTTTAAAAGCATTTCGAACTTTTTTCTGAATTAGCAGCAAGGGGCTTTCAACTAAGATTTTGGGGCCTAGGGTTTTTGTTTCTTTTTTAATCCAGAAATGGCAAAGCGCCCCCTTTCTCTGGGTGTTGTTGTGTTAGGGTTTTACTGGGGCCCGATTAAATTTGGGGCCCTCTTTGGCAGGCCCCCCTTTTTCCTGGGGTTTTCCCCAAAGGGGGATCCCCCCTAGTAAAAAATTGCAATTTGCGACGGGATTTTGGGGTCGGGGTACCTTCAATCACTTCAAATTGGCGGAAGGGGGGGGAATTTTGCCGGGAAAAAATCCCTCATTGAATACTTACAAGAAAAAACTCGGGGTGTCAAAACCCTTTTCTAAAATTTTCCCCAATTTCGGCGGTCAGTTTTAGTCTCCCCCATCCTCTTCCGCCCCCTTAGGAAAAATTAACTTTTTCAATTTGCTCAATTTTCGTTTCTTCACAAATTCAAACCTAAAAAAATTTTAAAAAAATTTTTCAAAATTTTAAAAGTTAAAATTTCTGAACTTAAAATTACTTGAATAATAAATAGAACAGAAAAACTTTGTCCCAGGGAGATTTTCGTTAAAAGTTTGGAAAAACAATTTCTGCAGCCTTAAACTTTATCTGTTTACCTATGAGAAAGAAAAAAAAACTCCTTAATTTTCCCATCCACCCCGACTCCCCCCCACTTCAGGGTGTAGTATAATTGCTGTTAGCACAAGAAAATCATGTTTTCAAACCCCCATCAAAGGGTTCAAAAGGGCGTTCACAGAGGGCAAGTTCTCCTTTCCCTCCCCCCTTAAACAAGTCCCTTCCCAAACTTGGGATCACCAAACCCGGGGCGTGGGACGAAGGTTTATCCGAAAATCACCACCCCCGTCTTAAATGCTTCTTAGGAAATCTTCGCCGACCCCGGCAAAAGGGTCTTTAACCCCCTGTGTTTCATTATATTCTATAAAATTTCTATCATCATATTTTATATATCATCGTGTTCAATCATTTTGTGTTGAAAATTCATATACATTAAATGGATTTTCCAGTTCGAGAACACGTTTCATTCTTTCTTGTTTGGGAAGAAAAAAATTTCCCGGATAAAACTTAACGTAAATGGGCCCTTTCTTAGTCTAATTTTCTGTTTTTTTTAGTATTTTTTTGCATTGCTTTGAAAAAGCATAAAATTTTTTTTTTGTTGTTTGACTGATGCTTATTCATTCCGCATGATTGGCAGATATGCGACCCCCAGTTTTTTCCTTTTTTATTGTGACATACCAATATGGGACCTTTTTTGGTGACATTTTTTTAATGGGGGAATGGTAAGGATCATAGGGAAAAAGGCGGGATAGTTACGTAGACGAGTTGTCGTCAGGTCAACAAACCTTTGCTTTCAACACGGGGGGGGCAGGACAAAATAAACTGTTTGGAATTGACCGAGAAAGAAGACAGTCTGAGGCGGCTAGTTGTTTTTGAATTCGGGATTTAGGGGTGGAATTTTTTTTTAACAAAAAACATAGAATGACGGACCGGTTTTTAAGGGCTGAAAGAGGGAATACGGATTCATTCCCACTCATGCCATTGGGGCGCGGATCGTGTTGAAATTTTGTTTGGGAGGGAATTGTGCATTTCTTTTAGCGTATGATTGCGAAATTAGAATATTGATGGGGTGCGGAAATTTGGGAAAAGTTTCGGTGCAGCAGCTGAATTAACTTTGGTGTTTTTCGGCAACAGGTGGGAGTTTTGATCAGATAATAGTTTGTGAACTTAAAAATTTTAAGTATACGAAAAAGAAAGAACTGGGGAAGTTTTAAAAGGAAAATTATAATCTTATCAACTTATGGGGGGGTAAGGGTGGTTGAATACACTTGTCCAGAACGGAAGAAAAGATGGTATTTGGACCCGGGGCCATCGACACCGGAAGATTGAAAATGGTTTCGGCACATCGGAATAGCATGCGAAGACGGGAAAAGCAATATAAAAGGGTTTTAGACTTCATAACGTTTGTATTTTAAAAGGGAAAATTGAATAAACACAAGTTTCTTGAATAGAAAGATGATTTTTTTTACCCAAATTTCAAAATGAGTAGCTAGAAATGTATATTTGCTTTTTGATTCCTCGACCACCCTTTCAGATGGCAGATCAAAATCGGCTATTAGTAGGCAATAATTATTTCTTTTAAAACCCTCGCCCAGTTGCCATAAATTTTAAATTAAAAAACGTTAAAAATAAAGTTAAAAAATTAACCTAATCTTTCCCCGGCAAATTTTTTTTTTAACAAAGAGTTCTTGAATTAATATTAGAAGGGCAAAGGAATATTAAATTTAAAAATTAAATCAGACAGTTTGTTTCAAATACACTCGTGAATTAAAGGCTTATTCGGGAACCCTTTTTCTTTTATTAACAAAAAAAACGTTTAAAATAACAAACCCCAGCAATTACAACAATAAACTTCTTTTACAACGTTAATTATAAATTGTTTTTGTTGCTTTTTTTATGAATAAGAAAAATTAAACAACTTAGGGTGGTTTGAAATTTTTTATGAGTCAAAGGAACATTATAAATGAGTTGCATACCATTTAATAACAGTAAATAAAAAAATTAAAAGGGGGAAGTCAATTTAATGTTAAGTAACCTGTTCATGTTACGACGTCATGTTTATAAGCAACTAATTTATTTAAAAAGGCAATTAGGTTAAAAATATTTCAAACATTAGGGATTTTTCAAAAGAAATTTTAAAAAGCTTCAAACGAAAATGAATGCTGGATGGATGAAATATATGCAAATTTGTATGTGATCTTTGTTTTTTCCTATCTTTGAGTATTTTCGTTACTACAAGAACTAGAAAAAAAGGGTATTATGAGCATTTCTGTTGCGTCTACGGGGTACTTTAAAAGGGAAAGTGAAATTTTTGTGTGAAAAACTGTCAATTTTGGGCCCCTCCCCTTTGACGCGGCGTCCCTGGACAGCTCGACAAAAAAAGTTTGAATTTGTCCCGGAAAACTGCTTTTTTAAACAGAAATCTTTTAATGCCCCGGGTAACGAAACAGGGTAAATCCAGCTGTTAAAAAAAAAAAAAAATATCCCCCAACTTTTCCCCAAACCATGTTTGGGCCCTTGATAAGAAAATCGGTTGACAAAAAAAATTTATTTTGGTATGGTCATCTGGGCCCGGGGGTTTAACGATAGGCAAACCGTTCGGTGATTTTCTAAAGGATTCCTGATCGATCTGAAAAACATTAGGTTTCAAACGGATATTTGAGTCTTAATTTTTTTTTTATTGAAGGGGGCTTTTCCCTTTTTAAAACCCGGTTTGACTATCGGTGTTTCTTGGCATAGGGGTATGAGGCGTTAACTGTAGACTGAGGATGTGAGTTCGGTCCGTGCAGAAAATTTGCTGGTTGAAAACACTTTTTGCTGTATGTAAGGATCATATAGGGGACATTAAAAAGTGCAAAAAACAAGTTTTTTTTTTTGAAAAAGGATTATAAAAAACCCTTTTTCCATTAGAAAAAAGTTTATAATAGGCACGAATCATTACGTCATCCCATTTTCCGAAAAATGAGTTTGAGCATAATAGTCAAGTCATTTTTCTTCAGTTATGGATATAAAAAAGGCTTTTACCCTTTAAAAAAGATTCTGTATTCCAGTAAAATCAAATATATTAAAAAACTTATTTTAAAATTAAAAATTTGTTAATAATGTTATTTTCTTTTTTATCTGTATTTGTAAAAAAGTTGCTGTTATTGTTATTTAAAAAATAACAAAAAACATCTAATTGTTTTTTATTTTTAAATATTAATATAAGTGGAATAAATTTTTCAAAGAACTCAAGTTGTATTTAATATAAATCTTATCTTTTTTTGTTTCTACACTTTAAAAATTTTTTTGCAATTAAATCTTATTACTAATTCTTCAATGTAAAAATTTAGCTACATTTGAAGGGCCCCCTCCATGACATTCAATGCCGTAATATTACCATCATTATCGGCGAAAAAAGTGGAAAAGTCCATTTAAAAGAACGTTTTACCGACATTCCCCTCTTCAGGGCTCTGCCCAGGGGAGAGCCCCCAAGAAAATGAAAAACAACCCTACTTGTTCGGGCGTTTTTTTTTACCAAAATGAGAAATACTCAACCGAAGGTATCTACCCCCTTTATTCTCACATGAGGGGAAACAGAATGTAAATTCAAGTTTATTTACTAACCAATGTATTACCAAACTCCGAACCCCCTCAAATGCAGAAATTTTTTAACAATGGTAATTTTTTTAAAAAACCTTTGGAATTTTGGGTAAAAATTACTACTCCCCATTCTCTTAACTACAATTTTCCCCCTCTTGAGCAATAAACAGTTGTTGAAACAGCACTGTGACAACACCAACCATTTGGCGCGAAACAGAGATATCAAATAAGCTTTATTGTTGAGAATTTTGTCGAGTTTTATTCCATTATCAAAAAGAAATGGCTGATGGGTCCAATCCTCAGGGGGCACCAAAAATCAACCTAGTGTCCGGCTTTTCCAACTGAGCAACCCCGGGCGCCCCATGTGGGGGTTTATTTGATTTTCAGAGGTTGGCATAACTTTAAAATTTTCCAGAGGGGGTTTGAACTAAAACCCCCCCCCCGCCCATTTCTTCAATCCATCGTTCAAGAAAAATTTCGCGACTGGTGATACTGCAGCGTTGCGAGTCGAAAAACTTCAGAATGTCAGCGTGGGTATTCTCTACCGAATCTAACCTCGTTTCTGTAGATCACCGACTTTTTTTAACTGTAAGCGCAGTGGGGTGGGATACGTTCTTCCCCTTACCCTTAAAATCGCGATGGGCCAAACATTAGTATAGCACCAGTCCTTTGAAATGAAAGGGCTGTTTTCAAAAATGTATTCTCAGATAAATGACAGAAAAATTTGTAAATAATTTTTATCAATCTATATTTTGGTTCTTTCATATTTTTTTATTTTTTTTTAATTTTTTTATTTTTTTTAAAGCAATTCGTTTTTCCCCGGAAATTCCAAAACTCCCCCAATTTGTATCTTGCAAAAATAATAACAATACAAATATAAAAATAACTCAGATTCTTAACATGACTTACATACAAAAAAGTTTTTTTTCGTTATTACAAAACAACTCTATAAATACCATCATTCCCCGAGATAATTCGATTTAATATTTTTTAAATAATGTTTTTGTTAATTATTTAAAAATAATTCTACAAACCATTGGGTTTAAATTATTAAAAATTCATGGGTTATGTCAAAAACTGAAATGAGGGGTTACATGATTCGAAACTGTGAAAATTTCAAAACAACATCAGGGTAACAAACGGGAAATGAAAAGCAATATGTCTCTTACCCTCTTTGTTTTTATAATTTCCACATCGAATCGTCACTTGGGGTAAAGATCCTCAACCGACATCACATAAGAAAGTTTTGGAAATTTTGAGAATAAAAATGTAAATCCTCTTTTCACTGTTTGGGTAGCATCTGTTGTGTAATTTCTTAAATTTTTTGTGCCCGACGATTCACTCCCGGTTCTTATCAGATTCCCGGTCTCTGACAAAGCGGCAAACTGCTAAAAAATAGGTTTCTCCTCGATTGCTGTCTTTTTTTTATTTTTGAATTATGAATTAGACACCCTAAACTACTTGATGAAAACCATTAACAATTTTGAGTTTACCTTTAAATTTCTTATTTTGTGGTTTATTAAGCCGAATGGTACAAACATGGTAAATTTATTTGAATCATCAACCAAATAAAGCAAAAGTTTTACTTCTTTAATCTTTTTTTTTGAGTACTATCATTTCGACGGCTCCCAAATTTTTTAAAATTTGTTTAAGGGAGGCCTTTGGGGGCCATTCCCCTTAACGATTAACAGTTTTTTCGTAAGTATGATTCCTTAGAAAATTTTCTCTTCCATTGTGTTTGGACAATGTGCAAAGCAAATTAGTTGTGCTATGCCATCTACCAAATATTGAATAGTATGTTATAAAATCAATGGTTAATGCTAGAAATTGTCAGTAAGAGTTTTGTATCTGCAAATCGTCAATTCATATTTTTTAGAATAAATACAAGAATAATATTAATTATTTTATTAAAAATTGGGTACGATGGGGAAACAAATCAAGCCCCCTTGGAAATAAATAGAATGTTCAATAAAAAAAACTGTTGGAAAAGACGTTCAAACAATTAGCATAAATAAACTCTTTTTCATTACTTCTCATGCAATACTAGCAAAAGAAATAATTTTTGATCGTTCTGTTTGGGATGTTCCTTAGATGCGCCTCCAAGAACTTCAGAACTTAATAAACAAGAACTGAAACAATGGATGACGAATTCTCATTCATTCTTAGTTCTAAGATGTTAAACCCTTTTTGGTTTTTCATTTTCTGATTGCCCCCTGACAATAAGTTCGGGGGTGTCTAGAAACTATTTGTAGCTATTTTAATATCTGATTGGTCTTTAATTTTTCGTAACCCAAAAACAGTGGACTTTATTTCATCCGCTTTCCCCTAAATGTCGGGAAAAGCCAGAATCTTTCCATCGGCCTGCTTTTCGGCACTAGCCCCCCCTCCCATGTCCCAAAAGCTCGTACACTCTTCTCGGAAAGAGCCTGCAAAAAAAAACATCACCATCCCAAAAAATTTTGGGAATACACATTTCATTTCCCCAAATTTTCTAACACTAAATTTATTTTTGACTGATTGATTTTTCGTGTTTCCGGCCGTCAACTGCGGAAAGTCCCGTTCGAGTGCATTTTTTTTCCCCCGGGGAAATGGCGATCTTCCCCCCCGGGATGGGACCCGCGCCGCCCCCCTTCATGTGGTTTCCCCCTCCCGGACTCTCCCACCAGCGGGCCCCTCGGGGCAACTCTAAGCTCCCCCCCGGCTCCCCCGGGAAAATGTGGAGGGGTACTTGGTGTGTGTTGGGGTGGTGTGTAAAGGAAAGGGTGGGGAAAAGGGCGAGGAAGGATGATCGCGCGGTCCTGGCCCCCTTTTGGGAATGCTCCGGCACGCCGGTGTTGATCGGGGAAAAAACGGAAAACTCCGATCGAGCAGCCGGGCCCCTAGAATTTTTTTCAGAAGCGAAATTCGACCCTTGAAAACTTGTGAAAATCCTGCCGTCAGGACTGAAACCAGGGCCCCTGGTCAACTTGAGTGAACCCGTTGATGAATTTATTTTTAAATATTCCCCCAAAGTTAAAAATTTTTCTAGGGGGTGAATTTACAAAAAATAAAGTATTTCAATAGTTAGGAACATTTCTTTAACTTAAAATGCTTTCTTACAAAAAGAAATAATTTCAGTTTATATATTAGGTACATTTCCTTTACATTTCATTTTTTTAAAAAAAAAAATTTTAATTTTAGGATGAAAGTCATTTTGGAAAAAGTTTTAATATTTCAGCACCAGGAAAGTAATTTTTCATGAAAATTTTTAGAAAAAGAAAATTTTAGGCTTTACAATGAGTTAGGTTTTTTTCATATAAACGTCGATTCTTGATTTATCACAAACTGGGTTTTACTCCCGTGCCTATTTTTTTCCCTTTTAAATGAAAAAACAAAAATTTTTTTTGTTACTTCCCCGTTTGAGGTATTTGGGCCCATAATTTCAATTTTTTGGTCCTATAAATACCTTTTGAGTAATGAATGCCTATTTGTGAAAAAAGTATTTTAGGGACATTTTCTACTTGTCTGCAAAATCACTTTCTCGTAAGAATCCAAAAAGTTTTCGTCATTTAATAAAAATTAAATTATCAAACCTATATTGATTCCAATTTTATTCAGCCGAGCACATGAATTGAACAGTTAATAAAACCTAAATTATGTTTTTATCATCAGACTGATTTTATTATTTCAAACAGCGAAAACGGTAGAAGCGCGGGGTGTAGTATTGTTAGTGGGGTTTAGGTGTAAAAAGTAGCTTTCCTTTTTCCGGTCAGGTTTAACGAGTTGAGATTTTTAGAAACGTTTTAGCGTTCCCTTTTAATCGATTTAATATTTTAAAAAATAATGAACCGTTAATTTAAAAAACATTTTACAACAGACATTTTACTCTAAAAAAACGGGGCAATATTTAATTATTCCATGTTTCGTCATGGGCGTAGTGTTATTTTTATTAACAGTATTTGTGTTTCAACATTTCTAATAGTATTATTAGAGGGCGTAAT
>CAXIVR010000853.1:0-12702 GCA_964035755.1 Teleogryllus oceanicus
TCGCCACGGCTTCCCCAGTTGCTTTTCGTCGCGCCGGGAGGGATTAAGAGGCCAAGGCCGACGACCGGACATCGCCGCGGCCGGGGTTGCGCTGGTTCTTTTTAAAGTTCCTTAATGTGGTTGGGGTTTTTAAGAAATTTTTTTAGGGATCCGACAACAATTTGAGGGTTCGCTGTGAAAATCTAAAACATATAGTGTTGTTTAGAAAAAACGAAACGTTATTTCCAAAGTTTTATTTTGTTTTTTTCTAGAAAACAGAAACGCTTAAGGGGCATTTTTCTTTGTTTTTGGTTGTTGGCACTTTTTTCCCCTTTAATAAGTTTGTTTGTGTTTTCAAACAAAAATTTTTATTGTAAAATTTTGGTATTTGGGTTTTTTATTTTATTATTAATTTTATTATTTTTTATTTTTTATTGAGATTTTCAAAAAAGAAAACTTTTTCTGTGGTAAATTTTTAAAAAATGATTTTAAAAACCCATATTTACAGGCTCGAATTTTAAAAATTTTCTGTTTTATTTGGAAAACAAAAACTAAAACTGGGAATCCCCCAGTGGGGAAAGAACTCCTATATCGGGGTCAGAATGTATAATAAATTAAGAACAAATAGAAAAAAATAAAACATTAATAAAATTACCCAAACTACAAACCTACAATTGCTTGCGTGTAATGTTTTTTTCCTACTGTGCCCGGAATAAATGTTGGATGAAATGATCTTTTTTAACAATGAAATATTTGGAATTTTCATACAGCTGAGAAAAGCCCACCCCCCTTGTGGTAAAAACCCCCATCCCAAAATAAAAAATTTTTTTTGTAGGCATTTCCCTCAGAACTTTTGTGCTTTGAAACCCAAATCAAGAAAATATTTTTTATTTTACTCAATTAATTAATTTCCCATAAATGTTTTTTTTGAAAAAAGTCATTCTCTTTGACCCCCCAATGCTCTAAAATTTTGAACATTTATTCACATTTGATCGAGAAGTCTTCAAGGGTTTTCAAAAAAAACTCTTACTTCATCTTTAAAATAAAAATAAGTATTATAAACTTTTTATAAATATTAATATGAATATATCTTACAATTATAAGTACAGTTGCTGATAAATTTGGGAGACAAGAAACTCGGAAAATTACAAATATAAAATATGGTCTAAAACACCCAATATTTTTTCTAATAAATTATTTTTTTGCATTTAAAATTAAAACCACGAAAAATTAGACTCCCAAAAAAATTTTTTCTTTAATTTAAAAATAAACGGTCCCTTGTTACCCAAAGAGACCCCCAAACAGAAACGGGAGGTTCATTCGCCCAGCACGGTGGGACCTACTGACGTGGACCCAGTTCCGCCATCCACCTCCCCCCGGATGCTTCTAGGTTTTTTGAACCTAAACTTAACCCGGCATCCACGCAGGGGCCCGACGTTAGGAAATGCGGGCAAACCACGCCAACCCAAAATTAAAGATATCCATACACCCTTTCCCGCCAAATGAGGGCCAGTTCACTGCCCCGGATAAAAATGAAAAAACAAATATTTAACCGATTTTCAATTAGAAACGGAAAAAAGGGGAAGGGGGTTTTAAACCCAAAGCTGTCTTTGCAAATGGCCCCATGAGGACGTAAACTGTGGCCACTATTCCAAAAACAGTTTCCAAGTGGGACCGAAAAGGGGAAAAAAAGGAGGGGGGGAAAGGGGAGGAGGAGGGGAAAAAGGGCAGCCAGGGGGCTGATGAGGGCCTGGTGGGCCGGCCTCCGTTGCCTTCCGCACCCTCTTTTTTTCTGGGGGAATGGGGGGAAAAGAGAAGAACCGCCATGTAAAAGGGCCCCCGGGTTTGTTGTATCCATTGGAAAATTTGTTTTAAAGTCAGAACTTCACAAATGATAAAAGAGGGCTTTTGGGTTATTTTAAACATGAAATGTTGGGGGGGGAAAATATTTTATGTTAATTGATTTTAAGAATATGAAATCCATACCATTAATTCAAACCAAATAAAATATTAAAGTTAAATACTTTTTTTTAATAATAAAAATATATTTTTTGGTTTGTTATGATTTCAAAAACCCCCCGGGCGTTTGCGACCAACATCTTCTCACTTTTCTAAAAATAATTTATGGACGATTCCATCTTGGATGACTCGTCGGGGAAACAAACTATAAGGGGGTTTAAAATACATCTAAATTAGTTTATTTAAAAGTTTTATATTTCGTTTTAACGTAGAATAGGTATATAAAGAAAATCCTTTTATTTAAATAATTACAAAAAACCCGGGCAAAGCGGCGTAAAAATTTTTTATTTTCTCTTATTTGAAAACAAAATTCTTACAACCATTGTACAAAAATTTTCATGCAAATAATGAATTTAGTTATTCATTGCACAATTCCAGCCCTTTTTTTAAAATCTCAAAAATAGCTTTGGGGTGACAGAACGACAGTGGACAAACTGTTTTGGAACTTGAAACCTGATTGTATAAATTAAAATTAAATTTTCGAAAAAAGAATAATAGTACTAGTGACAGTCCAAAAATGTAAATAAAGGGGTTTTTTAAAAGGGTTTTTCAAAATTTTATATAAAAATAGATGTTAAATTGTTCCGTTATTTAATTTTATTGAGAATGCTTTTTTAAAGTAGTTACCTGTAAAATATAGAAAAAAAAATTTTTCAATAATTTTAAAATTTAATGGTATTTGTTCCGATTTTACTAATTTTTCCTTAATTTTCTCTTTATTTTAAATTTTAAAAATTCACCCGGAAACAGGTTTGAATACAAGGTTTTTCCCATGGGGATTAACTTTTTTCCCATTTTTCTTTAAAGGGAATGTTTTACTTGTTTAAATTGCTTTTTTGTCGAGAAGTTAAAATTTTTTAATATATCCGAGAACTGAAAAAATTCTTCTACATTTCTAAATGTACCCCTTCCTTGCCTGCATTGAGGATCCACATCCACCCATCCCTACCCTTTATCTGAGTGGCAAAAGTTCCATTTGATCAGATATTTTTTTTTAAAATAAAAGAAAATGGTATTAATTTTTCTTAAATTGTGCTGTTAACCGCCCGAAAATCTTTTTACAAACCCCCCGGGCTTTTTTCAGTTAGAAGAGTATTCAAAATTCCTTTTAAAAAAGTGTACCATTGAACGGTTATCCTCCAAAAAATCACTTTTCACCCAACCACTGCAAAAAAAGGCATTTATTGTGGCCCAAGGGCTCTTAATCGCATCTTGATAAAAGGTTTTTAAATTCTTAAACAACCTAAAATTTTTACCATCATTTTTAATATTGGTTTGCTTTTCAAGATGAACATTTGAATTTATTTTTTTGGAATTTTAAAAGTTCAATCTATTTTTTTTTTAAAAGATCTCTTAATGGGTGCAGGTACCTACTTTTTTTCCTAAAATCCCCCTTTTTTTGACCATTGAAATATAAAAGGGGATGATTTAATTAACTATACATTTTTTGTCATTCATAAAAATTGGGACCTTTTGGTTTTCCCCAAACATATATTCCATACAATTTCTTGACTGGTTTTAAATTTCCCTTTCCCATCTTGTTGGTATGGCTTTTCTTCTTTAACCTTCTAATATGAGATCCATGTATGATATTTAAGACCCCTTTGGGCATTTTTGGAAGTTTAAAAATTTAAAGTTAAAAACTTTGATATTAATTTTTCAGATCAAATACTGCTTACCATTTGGGTGTTTTTTGAAATGATCAAATGTTTTTTCTGTTTATCCCGTTCCTTCTCTCCATTCCCCTTGAATTACAGGAAGCCTTTTTTTTTCCATTTAAAGCCCTAAAACTCATCACAGCGATGCAGCCTCAGAACCAGGGTTTTTCTTTTTTAAGGACCTCTCATGAAAGAGCCGCCCAAAACTGTACTTTTTTGTATAAATGGGGGAGATCTTTTGTTAGACCATCTTTATCAAATTTTCCCCTTCTGTTTTATTGTGCATCTTCCTTTTTTCAACTTTAATACTTATCTCCGTTTGAAAAACCTCTCATTCTTCTCTTTTTTTCCCTTTAAAATCTATTTTCTTTTTTCCTTCCCAAATATTCTTCCCTTTTTATCGTTTCTTTTCCTTCTTTAAATCAACTCTTTCTGGGTTGTTTTGATCGGGAAGGAAAAAATAAGTATAATCCTGTACATTATTCAATGTACCACAATCAAAATTCACATTCTTCCTTAAATATCATAGTTTCTTCCCCTTTTTGATTTATTTTATCCAAAATCTTTTTCAAGACAGTAAGAAAAAAATTTTAAAATTTCAAATTGAAATGGAATTAGATGTGAAAATTTTTGTTCTAATTTTAAACAAAAAAAAATAAACTAGTGGTCACAGATACAATTTCTTGTAAAAGGTCTAATTTCGGGGGGATTTTTTTAAAATTATCAATCTCTTTCCTGCCATCTATCCGCCTAAAATATTTTTTTTTAATTTCAACTTTTCTTTTTTAATAGTAGAACCAAAAAATTCTTTAAGAAAATTGAGAAAATCTTGTTGGCAATTTTTATTGAAAAGTTAAGTGCTTTTTAAAAAATGGCGTTTTAAACGTTATGAAAAATGGGTCTTTACCTTAGCAATTGAAGGGCAAATCACAATAAATTAAAAATCCTAAATAAAAATTGTCGAATCGGCCTTTTTAAAAAAGTAGATTCGAATAAAATTGAAATGATCATTCAATTACAAACATCATTCAAAATCTTAATTTTTTTAATTTTTTAAAATGATCAATAAAAATTTTCCCCCGGGGGTTTTAATTTTAATAATACAAAAATTTAGGGATTCTCATCATTAAATTGTCCGTTCCTACCACAAACAATTTTTTAATTTATCTTTTATTTTTATAAAAAAAAAAAAATTACAGCATTAATAAGTATATTTAGTTTTTAAAGAAAATATTGTATTGTATTATTTTACGACCCCTTTAAACATGTTTTAATATTTGAAAAATTTTTATATGTGAAAAAATGAAATTTTAGAAAATTGCCCATCCAAACAGTTATATAAAATTTTCTACAACCATTTAAAATTTCCCACACATATAAAAAACCCTGAGAAAACGGAAAATTTATTACAGTGGAAAAATTTTGGGGGAAAAACAAAGGGATCACTTAAAAAAACCAAGACCACAAAAGAAAACAAAAATAACTAAAAAACTAATAATTAAAAAATGCAAACAACATTGTTGTTCCTAAATTTTTATTTAATTTTAATCAACTCCCAAAGAGCTGTAGTAGAGGGGGACAAACCCGTACTAAATCGACAGTCCTTATGAGTCATCTTTTTGCCCTAGTTATCCTAGAAAAGTGTAGGGGTGTGTTTCATTCCCTTTAAAAGTTTATTATCTTTTTGTTTTTAAAACATAAAAAAATTGAATTAAAAATATTTTTTGTTAAAATTAATTTTAAAAAAATACTTTAACAAAAATTTGTTTTGTTTTTGAAACTTTTTTTAAAATTCACGCAGGGGTTTTTTGGTTTACTTTTAAAATTTCTGATTAACACATAAAAAACATGTCAAACCTAAAATAATTTAAATAATGGTCAAAAAAATCTCATCTAATAAATTCCATCTAGTTCAGATTTGTTGGCGTTCTTTACAAGAATGCTAAAAAATCAGGCGTTCCTTGTAGAACGATTTTTAAAAACTAACAAAAAAAGAAACACTTAACATGAAAAGCTGAAGGGGACATTCTGCAGATGTCCCATATTCGTTAAAGCATTGCAGTTATAATGCTGGGCATTGATTAACTCTGGGTTTTAAAGTCTAAAACGAAATTTTTTTGAATCATCAAATTTAAAATAGTTAAATTATTTAGATTGATTGATTTTAGTTTTCGGGGGCGTCAACTGCTTTTTTAAAATCCCGGGGGGTAAGTATTTTTTTTGGGGGAAAGGCGGTGATCTTCCCCGCTGAATGGGGGATCCCGCGCCGACCTACCGTCGGTTAGGGTTTCCCCCAGAACTCCCCCCGCAAGGCACCGCCCCCGCCAGTTTTTTTAAACTCCCGACCGGGGTATGTTAGGAAGTGTGTGGTGTGGGGGAAGGATAGGACAAGGAAAGGAAAAGGGGGTGCGGGCCGTGGCCCGTTTTTTAGGGGATGAGATCGGAGAAAGCGGAAAATTTCATCATCTGCTTCTCTGATTACAGCGCTGGCTCTAAATTTTTTTTCCAACAGCGATGTTTATGTGAAAATTTGTCAAAAACCTGCCCCTCAGGACTCGAACCCAGGACCTCCGGGCAGAGGGGGCTGCAGCTACAGTTGATGCACCGTACCCTCCCGGTTTTAAAATTAAGACTTTCCTGAACAATGATATGAAATTTTTTGCAAAAAATTGATATAAAAGTTTTTTTATGTTTAAAACTTTTGGGAGTTAGTATATGACCTCATTTTTTTTTTTTGGCCCTATATCTTAATGTCTGTAACTTTTATAGAAACTTAAAAAGGTTCTGTTTTTTCATTTTACAAACTGTCAATTTTACTTTTCTTTGTATTTTTAATTGGTTTGTTTAAACTTTTTCTGTTCTGAGGGGGAAAACGGTTTTCTAAGGAGTGCACCTTTTTTTGGGAAAAAAGTCGATTGAAGATGGAAAAATTAAGGAAAGGGCAGTTTTAGTTAATAATGGGAAGGGAAAGTTTTCATCATATAATACAGGTTGCCACTGGAAAATGGAAAAAAGTATTAATAGTTAAATTAACTTTAGATTTGTTCTTTAAAAATTCTTTTTTTTGTGACCCCTTTCAAACTTTAAAAATAAAAAATGAAATTTTGATTAGCTTTTTTAAAGACTGGCTTAATAAAAAAAATAAGGGAAATTGCAAATTTTAAAAAGGATTAACATTTTCTTTTTTTATAAAATTATCTTTTTTTCAAAATTTGTAAATGGTTTTATTATCCTATTCAAATAATTCTGGGGAGGATAAAAAAGAAAAATTTAAAAAAATTTCTTTAAAAATTTTAAATTTAAAAGTAGTTTTTAAGGGGAAGGGGCAAAAAAACTCATTTTAACAAGGTTAGATAGGGGCTGGGCCCCATGGGAAACCTATGGACGTTCTTTGGGCGGGGACGCTGGGGGGGCGGGGCGGGGGGGAAGGAAAAAAAGGGGACGGGCGTTGATGGACCTGCCCTTTAGCTCTCTTCCATCAACCTGTCGAACGATGCTGAAAATTTTCTTGGGGAACATCATGAAGTACCGTGCGTTACATTTCATTTGTTGACCCGAATATTTGAACAGGCCCCACATTGGGTTTATTACAAAATACAGCCCCCGGGGAAACCGTAATCCATTTCCAGCGTAAACATTTGAAAAAAAGCGTCGAATCACGGGAATAATAACTCAAAAGGGCCCCTGCGTACTTTTGCTGTGAAACCCAAATTGAATAACGTAATGAAAATGTGTATGAAAGCAATTACGATTTTCAGGGCCCCACTACAAATTTTCCCGATGGCTTAATTTTCTTTTTTCGTTATATCAGCAGAAAAATTTAAAGTTCTTTTTTAAAAAAATGTTTTATAATGAATCGGCTGTTTTCCCTTTTTTTGTTTCGATAAAACCGGGTAAAATGATTAGAAAAAGAGAAAGAAAGGAATATCCAAACGATTCATCGGTCGATGCTTGTAAATTGATGAACAATTACGGGTTGGGAAAAAAGAGTTTGGGAATTAAAAACGGAATTGCCAATACCTTTCTGAATCGGAGCAGGAATTTGAACCGTTAATTAAAGTTAAATATCGAAATATGTATTCAAAATTTTCCTTACCCCTTTTAAAAAAAACCCTTTTACGAAAAATTATAAGGGCATAAAATCATAAAACCTAGGATATTTTAAATCAAATAACAAACGAAAGTGGAATATAATAAAAATGACTAAATCAACTGAAACCCGGGGGAATTTTTTTTAAAATATAAGATATAAATGTGAAAATCCGGGGAAAATGCCTAGTCTTTTTAAAAAACTTTTTGAGAATTGCTCCGTCTCACTAAGGGTCTTCGAAAATTAAAAAAAACAGTTCACCAAATTTTAGACCGATGTTCGTTTCCGAAAATCCCTTAAATTCCAAAAAAATTTGGGAAACTAAAAAAAAATATTGTCCGGTTTTAAAAACCGTTTTTGACCCTGCGTATGCCATTTAACCGTTAACTCCCTATTTAAATTTATCGTTATACCGGGAACGTTTAGATATTTTTTTAAAAATAAAATTAAGCCTTTTCAAAAAAAAACAAAAAAAATTTTAAATTATCGGGCCCCTTTTCTTTTATCAGTTTTTAAAAAATATTAAAAAACTTTTTTTCGTAAGAAAGGAAACCTTTTCGTAAACAATTTTTCAGTTGCCAACATGGATTTAAAAATCAAAATCCAACAGCTATATTTTTTTTTCTTAAAAATGTTCATTTGATCAAACGAGGACCTATTGGATTTTTTGATCTTTTAAAAACTTTTTCTCATTGATCACTTTTTAAAATTTCCTTTAAAAAGGGAAACCGTGGGATTGTTAGTTGGTTTTTTCATTAAACAACGATCTGAAGTTGAAATACTTTTTTTGGGAAAGATGGAACTTTCATGCACCTATTCGACTCTTTTCCCCTTGCACTTGGAATTCCTCAAGGATCGATTTTAGGCGCTATTCTGTTCCTACTTTACGTAAACGATATGCCCTCGACGATTCGAACGGAAGAACGGTTCCTTTACAGATGATACGAACATCCTTTGCAATAAAGAAACCTAAATAGTATAATATCAGATGTTTCAAATTGGTTCCGAAATAACAAATTAATAGTAAGCGAAAAGAAAACGGTTTGATGCAGTTTTCCATTTTAAAATAAACTATTCTGTGCTCCATTGAAAATGAACGTGTACCATTGACTGATGTTAAGGCAACAACATTTTTAGGTCTCTCAATTCAGTCAAACCTTAAATGGAACGTCCATTTAAATGAATTGAACACAAAATTAAGTTCATTATGCTACGCGTTCAGAATTTTGCAAATTCGGTCAGCCTTCATACTGTCGTTTTTATATTTCGCGAATGTTAATTCCGCCTGAGATATGGCATAATATTCTGGGAAATACATCTTATAGCTCCCAGACTTTAGATTACAAAAACGAATTGTACGAATAAACCAAATCCCACCCACGTGATTCATGTAAGCCTCTGCATTAATCTAGGAATTTTACCATTACCTTGTCTGTTTATTTACGAATCAGTGGTTTTGTCAAAATGACTTGCTTAAGGGCGGAATATATTTTCAAAAATGCCGATGTCTATTACTATAACTACTCGACGAAAAAATCATATTCATCAGGTGACAGTATCAACAGCTCATTACAAAATATTCACATACAATACATGTACATTATTTTACAACACTTTGCCAGATGACATTAAACGATAAAATTCGATAGAAAAGTTTAAATCCCAAGTGAAATTGTTTTTGCTGCATAGCTGTTTCTATACAATTAGATACTATACTGAGCATCACAAGAAAAGTAACATTAATTTTATCAATTATACATAATGCATTATTTAACATTTGAACTGTATAAATGTGTATAAACAACATGTAACAAGTATTGCATTGCAGCCTCCGGTCAATGACCCCATCTCGATCAGGTTTTTCGTCCAGTTTCCTGATCCATTTAGCAAGTGATGAGATGGCCCCCTTTTTTTGCTTCTGGACATAAATGTAAATTCATTTTCTGTACGTCTTTAGAATTCAGTGGGAAATACAATTATTCAAATTATCGTTTCCATGTTGTCGCGGCAGAAGTATTATTCCGAAGACAACATGGATAAGAGCCAAAATTTATTGCCTTTTTATCCTTGAAAATAGATTTTATTACATGGGAGCTTTTTTTTTTTTCAATTTTAAGTAGTATATGACTGAGTGTAGGAATCACAGAATTTTGAAAATGTGCACACAATTTCATTTTTTCCCCATAGTCGTCATGCTTTTTCTTTTTTTTGACAAAAATAAATAAAATAAAAAAAAAATACAGGCAGTAGATGAGCGACCAGCAATCAACTTTCCCTCAAACTTTTTTTCTGTTTTCCCTACCCTTTGCTTCGTAAAAAGCGTTTTTACAATTTTTTTCTTTTTTTTTCTTTTCCCTTTTTTGAGACGACGCAAAAAAAATTTCCAAACATTCAAATATTCTTTAAAGTCTGTGATGTTAACTTTAACAATTCAGTTATAACTTTAGACTATTTCAGTACAATAAACCATTAGACACAACACAATAAAATTTTACTATATAGAATTTTTAAAGGAAACAATGGCACACAATATTGTAAAAAAGTTACTTTTAAAATTAAAAAAACATGAAGAATCATATATTTCTATTAAAAACAATGTGTTTTGAAATTGAAAGAAAACTATCAGTTCGGGCCATGTAAGAGTGTTTGTGGTTTTTTTAGATACCATGACTAAAGAAACAGTACAACAGTTTGAAGAAAGAAAAAAAGAAAGAAAGAAAAAAAGACAAGAAAACAGGTCTCGCCATGTAAGAGGTGTTTGTGGTTTTTAGATCCCCGTGACTAAAAAACATAAACAGTTTGTATTTTATGCAAATATTGCAAAATTCTTTTTATTCCCATATTTCGTGCTTCGGCCTCAAATTTTTTCTTAGTTTTCACTGTTGGGCTCATATCGCGCCCATTGGGGTTCAAGGGGTCACCAAAAATTAAAATTCATTCACGTTTGCTCGGGAACGAATTTTTTATATTTTTGGTATGGAAACGTGGTCCTACATACTTTCCCCCCAAAATTTTTCAACCAAACTACGCAAAAAGTACTCTTTTTTGAAAATTAAAATTTAACGTATTTCAAAATCTATTTTTAAAAAAAAAGATTTAAAAAAACCTATTCAATATTTTGTTGTAGGAAGACACCAAAAAAATTTCTAACTTTTGCAATTTTGGAATTATTCAACAACATAAGACCGGAAACATTCTTTTAAAAAACCTTCACACTGCCCAACAAAAAAATGTAAAAAAAACGATGGACCCAATTTTTAAATTTGAAAATATCCCACTGGTTATGAAAGAACCCTCAAAATTAAAATAGGGGGTTTTAAAATTTTAAAGGAGCCGTGACATCAGAACGTTTGAAAAATATAAATTTTTGGAGAAAATCGGCAGAAGGTTTAGTCGCAGCGTTGTTCACAAATGGACGGACGGGGGGAAGCCAAAACAGACAAATTTTTGTGTCATTCAGTTTTTGGTATCAAAAACCTCAAAACCCAAAATTTTTTTTTAAATTTAGCAACGTATTTATCCACTTTTTTGGAACAGGCCCTGTAATATCTTTTTGCCGAAAATTCGCCAATGTTTCACGGCATTTACCTTTCTCTCTCTTCAGGAAAAAATAAAAAATTTTTTTCTGTTTTGTTTTTAAAAAAGTATCACGTACATTAAAAACCCTTTTGAAGACCGGGTCGTTTACTTTTGTTTTGATTTCTCCCTCTCAAAGGGCCTTTTGAAAGTTTACCAAAAACAATAATTTAAACAACACTTTGAAGATTGAAAGACGCGTTCTCTACACAGACGGTTTACAATAAGCAACACCGCGAATTTGATCAACCGTGCACCCGTGACTGCACAGAAGCGACACCACATCCTGTCGCAACTAAAAAAAAAAATTTTTGTTTTAAATTATGAAAAATTTTCCTCGCCTTCCTGATCCCCGCCTTTCTACCATCGACAAATCCATGCAAAACCAACCAAAAATGCTAGGAAGGCGTCAAAAAAAAAACGTAAGCTGAATCCAAGTTCCTCGAAAACCGAATTTTCTGAGCATAAAAAAAGGTATTTATTTTGGACAGCCATGGCGCCCTCTTTTTCCCCTTCTAGGAATTACCCTCCAACTTCTCAGTCTCGTCATTTTTAAATAAAATAAATAAATAAATCTATTTAAACCCAAAGGAGGTTTTCAGATGTGACTGCGAGTTGGAAACCAAAAAAGATATGACCAATCAGGACACAGACGTTATCATAGGAGGGTAGAATGACTTAAATTGGGGGGAACTTTAAACCCGAACAACGTAAACAAATTATAACGTGCCGCCCAAAAAATTTAAATCTGTAGTCTTGCCCCCTTTGGTACAACAGACCAACCTATCAGCGAGATTGTAGCAAACCAACTTTAAAACTGCAACTGAAAAAACATATGTCACAGTGTTTTAAGTTAATGTCCCTCATCAAAAATTCAACCGGCATGGTCTTCATTTTCCCTGGGGGAAAACTTGCAGTCGGCAAACACATTACATCATCAACTCCAGTCCTGCAGTCTTCGCCAAAATCCATCCCTTTTACCCCCCCTTTCCCCCCACCCCCCCCCCCACGAAACCCCCACCTCCCTGAATCACCCCGTTTCCCATTCCCCCTACCAATTCATTTCCCCATTTCCCCAATTTCCCCACAACCTGTCACTGCTGGGAAAATTACAATCTTTAATCACGCACTCGAGGGAAAAAAGGAGTAAAACTATACCAACTAGTCAGATGCAACAGAAAAAAATCAGTGTAGGGACTTTGAAAGATAAAAAATAATGCACTATAATGTTCTATCCCCTTTTAAATAAAAATGAGTTTTCGAGGCAGCCTAAAAGCGATTTAAATCAAATGGGTATTCTTTTTCTTTACAGAACATTTTATCGCTTTTAAAAACAAGATTTTCCAAATTCCACCTTTTCCCCTAAGCTTTTTTAGAAAA
>CAXIVR010000854.1:0-14684 GCA_964035755.1 Teleogryllus oceanicus
AAAACCAGGAACGATCTATTCAACCAGGGGACGGTATCAGGGGTCGGACAAATCTTAATGGTTTCGTTCCCTTTCCCCTAAATGATTCAATGATGAGATAAAACCCGGGATTAAAAGATTCTTATGTATTTTCTACTCTGTGTGGGTGACCTATAATCTTAGTTTGTGGAAAATGCGTTGAAGGCGATGAAGACTTTACGTTAAACTGTTCCATTTTACCTTCTTGCAAAAAAAATTTTTTTAAAAAATTTTTATATAATCCAAAATAAAATTTGACAATTCTCTGAAAAGGGGTGTTGATTTTTTTAACCTCTAAAGCCTCTTTAATTAACTTTTGTCTGAATCAATCTATATTTTTATTATAAAACCCAATGCAATTTCCAAAATTCTTTTTTTCCCCAAATTTTGGTTTTTTACCCTCCTTGCACAAAATGGGCGATGTCCCCAACCCCAAAGGTTTCCGCCCCTCCCCGCCCGGGGAATGTGAAATCCGCTTTGCTTCATTTCGGGGGGGACTATTCATTGACATTAAAAAATGGGTAGAGTTATATTTTATAAATATTTGAATATAAATATTAAATCAAACAGTTTTAAATTTTTTGAAAATTTAATTACAAAATGGATGAAATTTTCCCCAGTAAAACATTTTTAAAACTGTTATAAACGGTTTTAAAAAAATAAAGGACAACATTTAAACCCCTTTCTAATTTCTCGTTATTTTTAAATTTTAATAAAAAATGAAATTTCATTGATTATCTAACCTAGTTTTTTTATTGAATTTAATACAAAAAATATTTTTGAGTCAGTTTCCCAGCTCAAGATAGCAGCTTTCAGTTGAAATACTTCATCATAAATTTTCTCAGATGACCAATTAAAATACTTTTGGTCATGGACTTTAAATTTTAAAAAAATGTTTTGATATATAAAATCTAAATAAACAAAGTTTTAAAATTCTTTTAGTCACAATTAAGTTTTCTCCCAGACATTATGTTGGTAAGTGCCTGAAAGCAAATGATAAATTTTTGCTTTTTTTTGGGGACCCCAATTTATTTTAATCAAAATTGGGGTGATTGCTTTTTAATGATTTTTCCCAAATTTAAAATCTTTAAGTACTAGTCTTTGGGGATTTTGCGTGAGAATAAAAAATAATGCTCTTATATAACATTTTATCTTAATGTTTAAAAGTAAAACCCCACTTTCTCTATTGTAAATTGGAAACACACACACACACACACACAAAACACACATAAAATACATAAAACACACATCCCAAACACAAAACAAAACAAATAAAATAGATACACACATAATACACACATACTACACACACATACATACATAAAATAAACCTTTAAAAAAATCCCACATAACATACACAAAATCACATACACATACAAAATACACATACAAAATACACAAAACACACATACAAAAACCACATACACACATACACATACACACACATACACATACAAAAAATACACAAAATACACACCTCATATATTTTCACATTTTTTTTTGTTTTCCCAATCAACAAATAAAATTAAAATATTTATTTTTTATAGTTTTTTTTGATATTTTTTTTTTCGGGACGGCAATGCACAAAAAGTTTTACGTCATAATTTTACCCCTTCTTCTAGATAACAGACCTATGCAAACATTTTTCTAACCCTTTAAAAATTAAATTTTCCCCTGTAAAAGTATTTCAAATTTAATTTTAAATTTTTAAAAATTTTTAAATTTTAAATCTTTACATTTTAAAAAGGTAGGATCCTCTTCTAAAATTTTGTTCAAAAAAAATTTTCTCTTTTTTCTTTTTTTTTTCTTAAAATTTAAAATTTTTGGATTTTTAAAACCCATCTTCAGTAATATTGCACTGCTATTCATTTTTTAATGAATTTTAATTTTTAAAAAATAAAATTAATTTTTTTTTTTGGGAAAATTTCATTTAATTATCAATTTATAAAAAATTTTAAATTAAAAATTACATAATTAATTTAAAATTAATTTAAAACTTCTTTTTATTTTTTTTAAAACCCTTTTTACTATTTTTTAAAAACTTTTTAAAATTTTCCCATTGATTGATAGTTTTTTCGTAAAAGTATATCTCACGCAGGACGTTTAAAAAATCTAAATATCAAAAAAACCCTCTTTATATTTTGGTTTGGCCCCCTTGGTTCCATTTTTGAAAGGTCGGGAAGAAGGAGAATGTGCGCTTCCTTTTGGGTTCGAAACCTCTTGGCCCCTTGCTTTCCCTTTTTCAGTTTAGTTCCCAGTGTAGATTTTCACTTGGAAAAATTTTCATACCGGGGAAAAGTGAATAAATGTCGGGTTTAAAAAAAATCTCCCTTTTGGAATCCCCAAATAAGTCCTCGGCAAATTTTTTTGTTTTTCGTGATTCCCCAACATTTTCCGGTGAATTTTTTCCCGCTAAAGGAAAGATTTCGGGTTAAAAAAACCCAAATATTTTGGGGGATAAAATAGTTTTTAATTTAAATTTGAATTTATTCATTGGTGCAACATCAAAATTTGGATTTCTTTTTCTTTTTCTCTTCCTTACCCCAATTTTTTAAAACAAATTAATCATCTTTTTCAAATTCAATTTTTTTTCCCCTTAATTCGGAAAATAGTTTTCCCATTAAAAAACGATCATAAAAATGGACAAAGTTTACAAATATCTAAATACCAAATGATAATATCTGATATTTGATCGGCCCCCCTCTAAAAAATTTCAAAATTTTTTTTGTTTTCATTAATTTTTTCAAATAGACAACTTTGGTTTTGGTTTTTTTTCGCAGATTTTAAAAGATCTTCCCCTGCCCCAGCACATAATAAAAGCCTTCTCAGTATCTTACTTTTTAAGTTTTTAATTCTTAAAGTATTTTACAGTTCAATCCCGTTTTCAATCCCCAATTTTTTATTCCGCCCAAATCTTCCTCTATTCTTCCCTTCATTTTCAAATCAATAAAAGTTTCCCTTGTTTCTTTTTCTTCTTTCGAAGGGTTCATTTAAAAGATAATTTTGATATTCTTATCATTCTGCAGCATACCTTTGGGATTTTTGATTCTTTTTCGATCCTTTCTCTCAATCTTTATTTCTTCTCTTGTTTATTTCTATCAAAGTATCAAAAAACTCTAAAAATTCCCATTTCTAGCATTTGAGTTTTTGCATTTTTTAATTTTTTCTTCCCTTACAAACCCGCTCTCACCTTTTGTCTTGTATATTGTTTTTGTTTTTTTTAAATTTTGTTTCAAAAATATTATAATCTACTAATATTGGCCCCAAAACATTTTTAAATCAATTTTTAACCCCCTTTAATAATCCCCCAATATTTTTCCCTTTCCTACAAATATACTATTTCTGTTCTAGATCATATAATTCCCCTAAAACCTTTTCTTGATTTTACATTTTTTTTGGTCTCCATTTTTTATGTTTTTTTAATTTCTATTAAATGTACAGATACAAAAAAATTATTTTCTACCTATTTTCAAGTGATTGCCCCAAAAGGGTCAACATTATGTTCAAGGTTTTGGGCTTCTCGGGTCTTAAAATATCCCCCAAACTTTTTTAGTTTTTTGGGAAATTTACAAAAAAACCTTTAAACATTTGTTTTACCAGTTTTGCAACTTGTTGTCTCTAAAAAAATTTAACAATATTTCAACTCAAGTTGGGTAAAGAATTTTCGTGAAATAATTATAAAAAAAAGATCTTCTCTTTCTTTTACTAGTTTACCATAGTTCATTATGAAGAAATAATTTTTTCTAGGATGAAGGGGCACTGCCCCTAGTCTTTTATTTTGGACCCATGGTTGGATGGTTTGAAAATGGTTTATATCTTAAATGAATGATTGAAGAATTTTAAAAATGGACTTTTTTAATCAATATCATTCACAACAATGTAGCCTTTCAAAATGTTAAAAAGGGGCTATAAAATTTTTCTAACTAATAATCAATTTTATTATAAAACATTTTTTAAAAACCAAATTTTTTTAAACCCAAACTTTTCCTTAAATTTATCCACGTTTTAAACAAACCTTACTTTTCATTCTACATATATACAGGTAATATATGTATGAGAATGTTATTTTCTGGGAAAAACGCGCTTTTTCTGCGAAAAATCATTCCGCCTCGGGTGTCAAAACTGATCAAAAGTTTAAATTAAAAGGGAAAAGCCCTCTAACACTTTAGCCAAAATTTCCCATTTTTTGTATTCGTGCCAAAAAACAAATTTGGGAAAAAAAATGCCCTTTTTCCTTATACAACTCGCGCTAAACCATCCCTGATTTTCCAAAATTTGGGAAAACCCTTCTTTTTCTACAGGCTGATTTCTTTTTAAAAAACATTCTTTAAATTTTTTGGGGTTTTGTTGGACTTTTTAAATTTTTTAAAAGGAAATTTTCTAAAAATTCTTTGGGGTTTATCTCTATAGAAAAATCAATAAGTAAAATGTCCAATTTCCGTTCTCAATTTTAAAAAATCCTAAATTTTAGATATTTTGGGCGTTTTACTACCTAAAAAAGATGAGATTTTGCTTAAATAAATGTTTTTATAATTAGATCTTTTAAAAAAGTCTAAATTTTTAAAATTTTAGTTGTTTCCCAACAATTGGAAATATTTGCAATTTCAAATTTAATAAAAAAGATTTTCTCAAAACGGCCCCAAATTTTTTTTAAAAATTTTTGTTTGATAATAAATAGCCCTATCCGATGACAAAAACAGAATTGTCTATTCATTTTTTTTAAAATTACAAATGAATTTTTTAAAATACCTCCCCTTTAATATGAGCATTTGAATTTTTTATGATTATTTAACTTGGGTAAAAGTTTTAAATGACTTTGGGGAATTTTTAAAAAACTCAATAATTCCCGGGAAAGAGCTTTTTAACCCAAAAGTTGAAAAATGTAAAAAAATGTTTTTTGTGGGGGATAGATGTCGCTGGCAAAAAAAGAAAACCCTTAGTGATTGTTAACCCAAAAAATTTGGGAAATTAAAAACTTTTGCCGAAAGTCTGTCATTCTTGCCCCTCTAGTTCTTCTTATTTTGGTATGCAAATTAAGCATTTCTTTTTTTTTAAAAGAAAAATTTCAAAGAAATTTGAAAAAGAACAGGGGAACAAAAAAATGGTTAATTAAAAGGATAATACTCGTATTAGGGTTGGGGAAGAAACAGACTCCCAAATTAAAAACCAAAAACCCCCTATGAAGGAAAATGGGTGTAGATGATCAGTAAACGACCAGTAATCAGAAATAAAATTCTTTCCCAGTTTTGTAATTATCTTCGAAAAAGTTTGAAATTCTGACATCAGAATTTATTTCATTTTTAAAAAAACCTGATATCTGGGATTTAAAACCGCGTTCCTCTTTGAAAAACCCCCTAAGCAATTTCAAGACAGTCGTTCATTTCGGAACCTCAATTAAAATCTTAATTTTGTCTAAAATTGCTTTCATTTCTGCAATTTAAAATATAAAATAAATTACCTCAAGAGACAATGAAACAAAGAAATCCCCTTTTATAAAATAGTTAATTCTACTTAGAATGTTTCAGTTCGTACTATTAATTTTCGGGCTTTTTCTGTGCTACCTTACCCCCTCTGGGTAAATTTTGACTGAAAACGTTGGGCTTAAACAATTTTCAAGGGGCCCATTCAAATTCATTTGCTGCAAAATTTAGTCTAGAAACATTTTGTTTTGAAAATCCCTATCATTACCGTTTTATTTTTTTTTCACCCTCATTTATATAAAAAAAACTCTTATTTTCGTATTTGGAAATTTTTCTTAATATATAACTTTTTAACATAACATTTTTCTTTTAAAAACTCTCAAACGACAAAATTCATCCCTTTAAAATTATTGAAAAAAGTTTGCCCACATAGTCAAAATAAAAGTTGCATAACAGGCAGGGCGTAACCCAGTCTTATTCTTGACAACACCAAACTCATCCCCCCCAAACCCTTTAAACAATGTTTTTATTGGATTTTTGACGGTGATACTTTTTGATTTTCTAGCTAAGGGAATGTTGCTTGAAACAAAAAGAAACGTAAAGTACGATTTCGAAAAATGGGTTTTTAAACTTTAATAGTAAGAAAAAAAAGGTTTCTTTCGTTTTTTTAAAAACAATTCTTTTTTAAATATTCCACTTTTCAAAAAATCCATCATTTAAAAACCATAGTTTTTTATGCAGAACAAATTTTGGCCATATTTCATTTAAAAGAAAATCTTTAAATTTTTTAGTTTGGTGCCAAATTTTAAAATTTAATTTTTCAAAATTCAGATTTCCATAAAAATGGAACTATGTCATCCTTTAAATGTATTTTACCTATTCTGAAAATTGGGAGCCGTTTTGAAAATTTTAAAAATGCCCGAACCATGAACCCCCAAATTTAAATTTTTAAAAATTAAAACCAACTAAGAAAAACGGGTTTTTTAATTTAAAAGGATCTACTTTGGGGGAAAGCGCTATAGGATCACAGACGGATGGACGGACGGTTTGGAAAAAAACCCTTGTTCGACTAAAACGTGTATTACAATGGAAATCGATTTTCCGCTGTGTCTTTTTCTCTCTCCCTTTCGCAAATATCGTTACTCACCGAAAAACTACGTATACTCTTATTCGTCGTATACGAAAGAAAAAACGAAAGTTTTTTTGTTGAGATAACAATTTATAGTTCAAAATCCATCTAAATGTTGAGTTCAAAGGTGGTAAAAAAAATTCGAATTTTGTTCGGTTTCATTTCAAATTGATTTATTTTTCTTAAAAATTCATTTCAAAATAGGTTTTTTATTAAAACAAAAAAAGTAATTTGTCCAAAACTGGGGCCCACGTTTGTAAAATCCCCCGATATCAATTCTTAAATTCCCCCCCATCCCACGAAATAGGGGTGACAAAAATCAAATTGGAAAAAATCCCCTGTAAACATTTTTGGAAGGTCATTCAGGCAACTGGTCAAAATCGAAAGATGGGTTTGTTCCCGAAAAAGGGAAATTTCATCTTTAATTTCTCAATTATTTCGGTTATCAGGGCCCAAAAATGGGTATCCTAAAGGGGTAAAAATTTCCTATTTTTTCCATAAAAATAAGGTTTGAAAACTTTTTGGGAAATGAAACAAATGTATCAAAATTCACTTTTAACAAGAGTTGGTTAAATTCTTACTAACTATAAATAAATACACATTTTAATAAATATTTTTAATAAAAGGGGTCAAAAAATTACATTATCTAGTATAAAAATTCAGCAAAATCTTATAACAATAAAAAAATTTGTATTTTTCCCTAAACATTCTTATCTTTTTTTCTCAGACAGGTAAACAGAAAGGGGAAAAGAAGAAAAGGCTCCCGGGAGAACTCGATCCTCAATCCTCATTTAAAACCCGTGTCAAACGTTTCAGCTACAAAATTATTGGTCTCTGGAATCCCAATTAATGTATCTACGAAACAAATTTTTCTTAAATTTTCCATTTTTTTCTAGGTAACATTTAAGACAATAAAAACAAATTTTCTAAACATATTCGTTCTCAAAAAGTACAATTTCAAAATATTAGAACGTGTTTTAACAATCTATATTTTTATTTATCAACTCCTTATCTTTATAATTTTTTAATAAATTTAATTTTAGATTTAAAAGACATTATCCCAGTTTGAGATCCAAAATTCCCCCCTTTTTTCCTATTTGGAAATAAATAAGGTATTTGTGCATTGGATCCCACACAAGCATGGAATAATCATTGGATATAACTAAATAATTAAAAATTCCTTTTTTTTTGTAGGGGGACTGATTTAATGGTCCCCTTTCTCAGTCTACCATAAAAAAAAGGTATCAAAAAATTTTTTTAAAAAAGGAATAATAATAAAAAAAAATTTATTTCTCACAGACCCTCAAAACGCTTTTTTAAAGTTTTGGGTTTACATTTTGAAATTTGGGTCCACCAAAAACATTAAAATTTTAAAAAAATAAAAATAAAATTATCAATTTTTTTCAAACAATTAAGGATGCTTCTTTAGCATTTATCAAAACACAAAAACAAAATGTAATTTAATGAGTTCAATAGTCTCAAAGGGAAATTTTTAAATGTGTAAAAAAACAAATTTCCCTTTTTCAATTAATAAAGAACAGAAATTTCCTTTTTCAAAAAATTTTTTAATAAACCCAAGACTTTTTAAATTCGTTATTTTAGAACTTTAAATTTAAATTACTAGTTATTATACAATTGGGGAAACTTTTTTATATTATTTAAGATTACATAAAAAATGATAAAGTTTCAATTGAACACTTTAAAATTTTTACTATTTTTAAATTTGTTTCTCCTTTTTTGGGAAAAAAATCCGACACAATTTTTAAAATAATCCCTTATTTCCCCCAAAAAAAAGTTTTTCTCCTTCAGAATTTTTTATTCTCCTTTTGATGATAGTGATTAAGTTCGCTCATGAAAAAATATATATTTAAGGGGTTTGGTCACCATTCCCTTTCTACCCTTAATCCGATTTGAGATACCTTAAAGGGCCGATGAAGGGGGGAATGAAATTTGACATTTTTGTTCTTATGATATCAACACTTTTATTCCCAAAATCCCCTTCTATAAATTGAAAACATCCTTATACTATTTTAGTTATTCTAGTTGAAATATTTCATTGTGTCTTTTGGGGGCCCGTAAAATTCATCCCGCGCCTATCCCCCCCTCCTATCTTAGGGGTTTCCCTTTACGCGTAGACTAACTGTCTCTTGAAAAACCGTCTAAAGAACCCATATTAACAATAACTTATTTTTTAACCCAAATTTAAAACAACTAAAATTTCGGAAAATTTGCATTTTATTCATGAAAAAATTTTCCTAAACGAAAGATATAAAAACTAAAAATTTTTAAATTTTCTGCAAATAGTTGATTGCTCAAAAAATTTAATGCTTATAATCCCAAAAAAAAGTGTTGTACTACAACAGCCCTACCCTCTAAAATTTACTCTCCCAAAATTTTACAACCCTGAATTGGAAAAGTTTTTTAAAATAAATCTTTTTTTCAAATTTTGATCTGAAAATTTCTTTTTCAATTTTAAAAATTGGTTCCTCGAAAATGGACCACCAACGCCTCAGTCAGTTGGTACGAATGGGGCCCGTCGTCGTACTGATGGACCAAAGGGGCCAGGGTAAGTCTTTAAATTTTATTACAAAATTGGACTATTACCAAATCCATAACAGAAAAAAAACACCTTCTAGTTCGAAATCAAACGTTAGCAACCGACGCCATGCGTTAACCATTCATAAAAATTTTGTGTTTCATTGCCACTTGAAAAGTAGTTAAAATAATAAAAACCCTTCTAAATAGAACATAATCTTTCAGTATATTTTTTTCGTTTTTTAGGTCAATCCTTTTTTTGTTTTTAAAAATTTGTGATATATAATATAATATAAAAAAGATAAAAATAGAAAAAATAAAATATATTAATATAATATATATAATTTAATAGAATGAACTTTTCTCTTAAAAAGAAATTTAATTTTTTTTTTTCTATACTCATTTCCCATTGTCATAATAAAAAAGGGACTTGCAAATTTTTCAGAAGAGCCTAATTCAAATGGAAGTTTTTAAAAAACTAGTGATCAAAAAAGCCGGGCTTTTCACCTATTTTTAAAACAAAAATCAAAGTTCGAAAAATTGCCCGTCTTATTTAAAATCTTTTCTTTTGGAAAAAAAGTTTCAGAAAGGAAAATCTCAAAATTTTAAATTTTTGTAGAATCTTAAAATCTTTTCAATGAACATAGTCTAATATTCTCAAATCATTTAATTCCCAAAATTTTTACATTCATTTTATTAGAATAAAAAAATTTTAGACCATTTGTTTAAAATTTGAAAAACGTCCCCGGGCTGTAAAAATACCCCCCCCTAATTTAATATCGGTTTCAAAATTAAGGCGCTAAAAACACCCGATCGATTGGGTATCAATTTTGGGGAAAATCGGCTGAACGTTTAGCCCTAGCGTTATTCAGGACGGACGGACAAATTTACCGTATGATTTTCCTATAACCACCCAAAAACTATTCGGGTACCACGATTTGGAGGTTTTTTTTTCTAAATTTTAAATGTTTTTTTTTTCTCCCCGGGCGTTAAATTCGTTTTTTTCCCTCAATTCGCCGTTTTTTGCGTAGCATTTCGCTTTTTCTACTCCGGAAAAAATTCAGTCAATATAAGAAAATTTGTTATCGTTCCGGGAAAAATTTTTATCTCAAAAAAATTTTTAAATTAAAAAATTTTAAATTTTTTAAATTTTTTAAATTATTTAGAAAAGATAAAATTCAGAAATTTGAAAAAATTAGTATTTATTTGAAAAATCAGGAAAATTAAAAAAGGGGACATTTTCAATATTTTAATAACATTGGGATTCAATGAGGTGAAAATAAAAAAAGGGTTTTTTAGAAAACAATAGAAAATCTTTAAAATAAAGATATCATTGGTTAATCAATTTCTTAAATATAAGTTAAAAATATAAAAGATTTATAAAGCTTTAAATTTTTTAATTTTCTACCAGGGTTTTTTTTAAAAAGTCTTAAAATTCAAGTCTTTTGGGAAAAATTTTTTTGGGGTTCGTGATTTCAATGAATTTTTTTAAACCAAAAATTTTTTCATTCATTGTTTTTTGTATTTCCCTTCAAATGTAAAAAGTTAAAAAAATTTTTATTTTAAATCAATTGGAAAATTTTCCTCTTTTTATTAAAACTATAAAATTTTAATGAAAAAACATTTTTAAATTTTATTACTCGTTTAATAAATTTTATTTACCAAGAAATAGAAAGTTGAAAAAAATATGTTTTGGGTAAAAGAAAACATTTTCAATTTTAAATCTCAGAATTGAAAATTAAGTTATAAATAATAAACTTGGCCATATAGAAAAATTTTTTGATTAAATAAATTTCCTTTTAAACTATTTTACCAGGAAATAAAATCCTTGGTTTTATTAAAACATTTTAAGTCAATTCAAATATTGGAAACTTTTTTTAAATTAAATTTTGTTTTTTTTTTAATGTCTCTTTTCTCTGGGGCTTGCCCCGTGATTTTTATGTTTGGGGGGGTTTTGTGGGAAAACGTAAAGGGCATCCGAAAACATCTATGTGACGGAAACCTGGCCCCAAGGGGTGGCCTTTGTCATTTCCTCTGTCTCTCAATAAAATTTGACTCTATTCAACTCAAAAACATCGAAGTACAAAATTTTCATCATTTAATTGTTTTTTGTCCCCCCACGTGGGGAAGTGGGAAAAAAACCTCTGCAATAAAGTTGGCCTCAGGAAGGAAGACTCTTTTTGGTTTCTCTCTTACTCCAGTTTTTCCCCGGATTTAGTGCAAACAAGGGGGCAGAATCCAAACTCCGGATCTTGACCCCTTTTCGTAATCCCTGGTTCGCCCAGGCAAATTTTATTCCCCTTGGATCGGCACCCCTTCTCTTTGGGCATCTTGATTACCCCCATCCCCCCAAAAAAAGAAGACCACTGTAAACTGCTCCCGTCCGATAATGAAAAGGAAGAAAGGGGAACATGACTATAGAAAGTCACTTGTTCCGGCTCTTAAACCTTCTGCTATGGATTTATAAATCTAATACCGTAAGGGGTGATTTTTTTCACCTTTTATAACAATTTTTCTTTTGATTCCCCGTCTTTTAAATTTTTTTTTAAAATTATCATTTTTTTGTTTTATTTTAATCTTTTTTAAAAATTTTAATATTTTATATAATTTTCAGAAAATTTTGGGAAAAATTTGCCTTAATTTATAAAATTTTGAGCCAAAAACGTTCTTTTATTATTAAAAAGGGGTTAATTTATTTCTGAAATAATAAGACCCTGGTTAGTTTTCAGATTTGGGAAATTTTTCCTTTTAATCTCTTTGTTTCGGGGGTCAAAAAATTATTTTTGGTTCGATATGCATTCGTGTTGGGGTCTTTTGGCACTTTGTTATATCTTACAATGGGTAAAAATTTTTTCACATTCGTTAAACAAGGAAATTTTTTACCTGGAAAAAACCTTTTACTTTTAAAATTATAACCTTCAAGGTTTCCCGGGTTTTAATTGGGGGTTTTTAATCAATTTAAAAACCCCAGAAACTTTTGGGGCTAAAACCTAACATAAATTGGAAAAATAATACGTTCAAACACTGTTTCCTTAAATATTTTGGAAAAGTCCGGTTTAAATTTTTTTCTAAAAACTCATTCCTTTTAAATTTATTAAACAAGTTTTTTTTTTTTTAATAGCTCTTTAAGAAAATTCATTGATTCCTTTTTAAGGCAAAATTTTTTCTTTTTTTTTTTTTTCAAAATATTTAAAAAAATATTCTTATTTGATTACAAATTAAAAAATTAAAATTTGCTTTTAATTGTTTTATTAAAAAATATCAATTTTAAATTTTTCTATTAATATTAATGTGATATTGAAAATAATTATTTGCCCTATTAGATATCAGATTTTTACTTTTGTATTACCTTAAATAAATAAATAAATAAAAAATCATGGGGAAGGGGTATAAAACTTTTAGTTCAGAAAAAAAGCCTTTGAAAAAATGAAGAATAAGACAATTATATTTTTTAAATTTTCAATGAGAGGGTTCCTAGTTCCTTTTTACCGTTATACTTCATCAATTTTCAAATATCTAAACAATATTAAATGGAATTTTTCAATGATAATCTACTTGGGAACGGCAGTGATTTTAATTGATTAACAATCACTGTTTGCATCACCTGCTCATATAGAAAAATGGGCGATTACATTTTCTTAATGCGTAATAAAATGTGTGATTGCATTTCCTTAATAAAGGCGTAATAATGTCAAATAAGTTTTTAAATACGTGAACATGAATTTCAATTTGTTGATAGGAAATGTGTATATTATGTAAATGCATTATATTGTGTTTCCGAAAATTATTATTAATAGTTAGTGTTCCTTGCTTTAGAACCATTAGCATTTAAAATAGTTTGTAAGAAACAAACTTTCAATACTATTAATTTAATCTGACACAATTTCTCACATATTAGATACCATAAATTAGACTTCATTTCATGGTAAGAACTCGATAAAATGCTAGCCTTCCCGTGACCCGCCTATGGTTCGTCAGCGTCCACGGGTTCAGATCAACGTCCAGTGCAATGGGCGGAGTGATCCTCGCGCCCGCGCGCAATCCGTTTTGTTTCTGTGCCTCTCCGGTTACCTCCTCTTACTTCCTCTCACCCTCCTCTCCTGTTACCCCTGCTCACGTTAGCAGGCAGCGTCACTGACCTCAGAAATTGCTCGCCCCTTTGAGATAACTAGGGAAAATCTTCGAGGGAGGAAGGGGACGTGTCTGAGCTTGGAGCAAAGCCAATGATGAGCGGATCGCCTCGACGCCAGGATTGAGTCAAGTGTCCAGCGATGGTTGTCAAGCTGTGGAAAACCAGATTTGGCCGCACAGGGCATCACCATATTCTGTGGGAGTGGTAATGTCTTGTCATTTCACAAACATAAAAGGATCTGCATTGATGATAGAGAACACACTTAAAACAGCACAAGTCATTGGAATAGCTTGAAAATAGCACGAAAATACTGTTAAGAGTTCCTCGTTCTCTCATTCGTTGCATCTTAAACTCGTATTATTAATTTTGTTTTTCCTAGGGATATTACAAATCTTTGTATCTAGATTGTTGATGCATGTTGAGGCAGGATTATGAACTCATCCTCGTAGAAACAAGCCCCAAGAATACGCATTTATCATTATTGATACCACGGACACAACACTATGTATGCTCAAGTTCGTACATATGAAATGTACTAGTACAAACAAATGAAACACTGACTGCAAAGCCTCGGACTCTCGGACAATGCTTTTACTGTGTAAACAAGCTCTCAGTATCCCGTTTAACAAAGCAGCACTCGATTGAATTTGCTGCAGTAGCCGTGTAAATCAAATGAGTAAACTTTGAACTCATCGATCTTGAAACCTGCTATGAGATGCACGATCTACGAAACATCCTTTCCAGCTTAGCGATTTAACATTGTCCATTTATGTGTATTGGTTAATGTGATGGCGAGTTAAAACACGTTTACAACGATGCCGATTTGCGAAATGAGAGGTCAAAGAAAATGATTTTAGTATCACAGCACAGAAAGGTTTTATTCATTATATTCAGCATTCATGAAGGTTAAGTACGAGAAGTTGAAAAAATTGATGTTTGGGCGTTGTCGGATGAAAAAAATGTATAAGATTGGACGTCACAAAGGATTGCATTTCAGCTCAAATTAAAGTATCTCACAATGTTTATTTTCTGCTTACCTTTCCACAACTGCATGTAAGCGATAATAAATTTTGAGTAGCAGAATCAATCTTAAAGCCTTTTCTTTAACATAACCTAATTTTAATTTCCACTGCTGACGGACGCATATTAAGTGTATGCATGTCTCTGCATCTCTCGCTACAGGAGCCTACAAATGCATATCAATAAATGTTGTGTGTGTGTGTGTTGTATGTGTATATATATATATATATATATATATATATATATATATATATATATATATATATACAGGATGATCACTAACTTTAGCACTCTAACTTTTGAACGGTTGAAGATATTGAAATGTAGTTTCATGGAAGTGCATGAGAAAATAGGGCTAACTGATACTTATTTATTCCATTTATCACTTGTATTTTACGAGATATGTGTCTTTGATTTTCAAATGAAATTT
>CAXIVR010000855.1:0-31866 GCA_964035755.1 Teleogryllus oceanicus
ACTTGATATCAAGTTAGCATCGCAAACTTAAGAAAACCAACTAATTACAGATATAAATAAAAAATAACAACATAGGAATTTGTCGCTTTTTTTGTCGCTTCAGACTTCACAAAAAACAAATTTTGTCGCTCTTCAAATATTGCCGAAATGCAATTTTTTCCAAACCGTGCAAATGTTCAAGTTAGCATCGCAAACGCAAGAAAACTACAAATTACCGACATAAATAAAAAATAACACCATAGGAATTTGTCGCTTTTTTGTCGCTCCAGTCTTTACAAAAAGCAAATTTTGTCGCTCTTCAAATATTACCGAAAATGCAATTTTTTCGCAAACGCGATGCCAACTTGATATCAAGTTAGCATTGCAAACTTAAGAAAACCAACTAATTACAGATATAAATAAAAAATAACAACATTGGAATTTTTCGCTTTTTGTCGCTTCAGACTTTACAAAAAGCAAATTTTGTCGCTCATCAAATATTGCCAGAAATGCAATTTTTTCGCAAACACGTGGCGAAAGTCGTGTCAAAATAGCACCGCAAACGCAAGAAAACCAACTAATTACCGACATAAATAAAAAATAACACCATAGGAATTTGTCGCTTTTTTGCGCTCCAGACTTTACAAAAAACAAATTTTGTATAATAATAATAGTATTAATAATTATTATTATAATAATTATAATAATTATAGTAATAGTAGTAATAAAAATAATAATATTAGTAGTAATAAAAATAATAATAATTACTATTTATGTGGCGACACTTGGGTCATCAGGTCCGCTCTTCGGCCTAACTACGTAATACTTAAATTTATAGATGAAAATTGAACAATAAAGCATTATTCAATGATATATTTAGTCAATAAAATACAACTCAGAGATCTATTGCCACAAATTTCTGACAAATAAACGAAGATCCTACTGTAAGTGTTGTGACGTCTGCCGAAAACTATCGTATAGGTTCGTTTCATTTCCCCGTCTTAAATTAATTGATTTATTACAAATTTCAAAACGTGTATCAATAGTATCTCAGTTCTTGCTATAGTCCAATAGTTATTATCAGGGGCGTATTTTGTTGACCTAAAATATCGCCAAAAATGATCAATACAATGCTCTTAAAATGTTTTAAAAAGCCATAAAAGCAAAGAAAACGACGTAAAAAATGTTATCAAAACAGTTCGGACGATCAACTCAAGCTGTTGGATATATTACTATGTATCCAGGTTTCGTTCAAATGAAGTCAACTTTCAAACTTCCGGTTTGGAATGTACTTTACCAGAAAATATTTCGCTTTAGTTACCCCTGAAATCGGCTGAACCGACATTGGCGCTGTTAGACGTCACATACAATGGCTGACATTACAATTTCTGAGCGAAGAAATGAATAGGCTACTTAAGAATTCTGTGATAATATTTGTTGTAAATATTATTTTAAGCAAGCACCATTAAATGAAATTAAAGTCGCTGAAACAGCAAAATGCATTAAAAAAGATGGGAACGGTAAAATGTTATAAAATGTATATAAAATTTCTTTCATAATATAAAATGCATTTCTATTCTAAATGGCATTGTTCTAAATTGAAAAGGAAAAACATGACATTATTAACATGCGCTCCATAATTATGAGGTGCAAAGTGTAATGGCATATTATTATATTCCGATAGTCTCGTTTTGTTCGTTATGGATGTGAAACATTAAGAAAACGTGAAAATATGTGTATTTATGTCAAATCTAGTATTTAAATGTGAATGACTGAGAAAAGCCAACATAAACGATACACACGTGTTTCTCTACTTTCAAAATGCGAGAACGTAAGACCTTTCACTTTCATGCACTTTTAAAGATGCACCATCCTTTAATGCACCATTGGCGAATATTTTTAAGTAATCAAAAAATATTTGAAATATCGTGCGAGGGTGGAAAGACGCAAATTTGTAGGTAGATTGGCACGTCAAGGTTCTCAAGATTTCGTGTGAAAATGCAGTACACGATGGGGTGGAGAAACGCCGCCTTTTGTCCATCGGATCCGCTGCCACAATGAACAATACAAGGTTTTTCCAGAGCACAGTACTTGACGTCACCTGAGTTAATCGCCCAGCCGAGGGCGGGGGTCGCTTCGTGCGCGACAGGTAGCATTGCGGATAAAAAGGTTGCAGGACTCTGCAGGTAGAAAGCTCAATGAAAAGTCCTTTTACTTGCTTCTACAAGGACAGCTTTTCCGTCAGCCAAACTTCAATCTTCACTCCTTTTCTTTACAATTTTGTTAGTAGATTTCATAAAATAATATAATTGTTGCTATTCTACTGTTAAATGTTTATTCTGATGACAAAAAATGCCATGAAACACATGAATCTGAATTTTCACTCCTCACAATTTATTAGAAATGTTCATTGAATAAATGAATTGATAATGAAATTCAAATGTATTATTATTATAGTTATTATTATTATTATTATTTATATATAAATATCTTTTGCAATAGAAGGGTCGAAAGAAGCATCTTATCTTTTGCAATAGAAGGGAAGAAAGGTCATGTAAATATTGTATAAAAATAAATATAAAATATAGTACAGAAAACTAATATAATGCATAAATAAAATACTCTTAAAACCAGAGATGATTCGTCTTTCGTTTCACTTTTAGACAATCAAGGTGAATAAACAATCAACTAAAATCCAGTACTTACCTTTTATTCAATGCAACAGAAGTACTTATTTCAAATTCTTCTAATATAAATATTTACTTACTGTTAATCAAACCATCCTTTCCTTCCATAAGATCGCATGTTAACTGTTTCTATTTGTAGAGCCCTAATTTTTGGAATATAGATGCCGGAATATTTTTTCTTAGAGTTTAAAACTGAGTTCTTTGTTGTCTTCCTAGTTTGCGAATTTGTATTTTCCAGATTTGGAAATCGGCAATTTTTGGGAAATTCACTGAGCCTAAATTCAGGAATAGAGCATTTTAAAGAGTAATTTACTCAAATTAGTCTTTAATTTTGAATATAGTTTGGGTGAGATTGGTTTCTAGGCGCTACTAGTTTTAGACGGCTATATTTTCTTTTCTAATAATCATAGCAAATAATATCTTTTTCACTTAATAATTTCTTAAATATTCATCCTTAGCAAGCCCTGATGAAGGAACAATAAAGTTCCAAAACGTTGGCGAACTAAGAAACTTTTTAATGAAATGACCAACAACCATTCCTAGAATATACTTCCTTATACTGCAATGCAGTAGCGAGAAAATAAAAATTGTATGCATCAGTTTACAAAGCATTTTATTTTGATAAAAAGTTAATGAATAATTCGTTCGCATTATATCGTATTTGTGGTTGCATGACACGAGATTTTTTGACATCAGATGCTCCTGTACCTTTATCTGGCATTACTCCTTTCTTATTTCCTTAGAAGTAAGTAAAAATATTTCGTAGGAAATTAATTCGTAATTAGTGCACTATTGTAGAGATTTTTTAACCTTCCAAGAGAGGTTACTAGGTGTAAGTGAAATATCTACGTTTGCACTTGTTTTTATATTTCATAATGTAGGAATTACATTACGGTACAAAATAAGTACATAATTGTGGCATTATTACAATTTTAAATTTTAGCAATCGCAGTGTCAGGTTTAGGTGAAGATGCCACCCTACTTTTTCACGACGTTTTTTCATTGTTGATAATGTAGTACAATTTTTTATTGCGATATGAAATTAGTACTTACAGTAATTGGTAAAAATATTATAGAATATTTTAGTTTGAATATCAGAGAAGTGCGGGCACCAACTTGACAAATGTTCCTGGATTGAATTCTGGCACCGAAAGAGGACCTCTTCATTGAATGGCATTGAATTCTCTTCCATAGAGAAGAATGAACTTTCAAATAATGGAGACGCTCGTGCTTAGAAAATGGCAACTAAGGAATGTAAAATATATTAAGAGCTTCCAGGAAATTCCAAAACATGGGGGCGTCAGTCCACCCTCTCCCTCCGTCTTTCCGGCTGTGACATTCTTCTTGTGGGTTTTTCCGAGCCTTCCATCCGCCAGTGAGCTAATCTCCGGCAAGCCTTGTCTATATTCGCCAGGCAGGTGTCACTAAAGCTTTGTAAATGACATCCGTCTCGAAAGGCCGGGCGTTAAGATTTACCTTTCAGATTCGAATTTGCAGTAATGCTACGTAATAACGAATTAAATGACTAAAAATTACTTCTAATTTGACGTTTGCTTTCAATTCGGCAATGGATTTTGGTATAATTAAATTTATTTACGGTCAGTAATGTTTAATTATTGGACTACAATGCTCAATAATAGCAACTTCAAATTGCCGTTAGAAGTCTAACAAAACGTTGCAATTTCCAGATTTCTATAAAGTTCAGGTTTGCGATGCCGAATTGATTCGTTGTTTTTAAAAACGTTTCGTTAATACGAAACATACATCCACAATAATGAAACGGTGATACGGGGTACTATGATTTGAAATCTAATTCTTCTACGTATTATTTTCTCATGTACGTACCATAGAGTACGTATGTGTTCATACGAATTAAAATGCGTAGTGTGCAGAAAGTTACGTAATGGTGCGGTAAAAGGATGGAATTGTTTTTACAGGAAAACTGATATAGTGGATACATGCAAAAGAAAAATTGATAAATTCTGTTCCAATATATGTAATATACTTGCCTTACACGTTTTACAAATGAGATTTCTAAGAACTGTGGACCCTTGTTACCGTATTTAGTTAATGCGGATTATTGAAATGCATATAATGACATAACAGCCATATAGACGTACTTTTTAATATTTCAGAACTTGTCGGTCTTCATAATATCCAATAGTAAAATTTCGCATTTCCAGTATTTATAGAAAAGAAACAAATTTTTGGGGAACTCTTGAGCAACAAACAAGAGACCAATTCCTATGGTGTTATTTTTTTATTTGTTGTCTGAAATTTGTTGTTTTCTTGCGTTTGCTATGCTAACTTGATAACAAGTTGTCATCGCGTTTGGAAAAAAAATGCAGTTTCGTTAATATTTGAAGAGCGACAAAATTGGTTTGTTGTAAAGTCTGGAGCGACAAAAAAGCGACAAATTCCAATGTTGTTATTTTTTATTTATGTCTGTAATTAGTTGGTTTTCTTGCGTTTGCGATTTTAACTTGATATCAAGTTGGCATCGCGTTTGCGTTTGCATTTTCGTTAATATTTGAAGAGCGACAAAATTGGTGTTTGTAAAGTCTGGAGCGACAAAAAGCGACAAATTTATGGTGTTATTTTTCATTTATGTGGGTAATTAGTTGGTTTTCTTGCGTTTGCGATGCTAACTTGACATGACTTTCGCCACGTGTTTGCGAAAAAATTGCATTTCTGGTAATATTTGAAGAGCGACAAAATTTGTTTTTTGTAAAGACTGGAGCGACAAAAAAGCGACAAATTTCTATGGTGTTATTTTTTATTTATGTCGGTAATTTGTTGGTTTTCTTGCGTTTGCGATGCTAACTTGACACGACTTTCGCCATGTGTTTGCGAAAATTGCATTTCGTAATATTTGAATAGCGACAAAATTTGTTTTTTGTAAAGTCTGGAGCGACAAATTCCTGTGGTGTTATTTTTATTTATGTCTGTAATTAGTTGGTTTTATGTTTGATTAACTTGATATCAAGTTAGCCGAATCTTAATACCAGGTCAAATGAAGAGCGACAAATTTTATTTTTGCGTAACAAATTAGCGACATAAAAGCGACAAATTTTGAGCCTAGTTTCAATAATTTTTGAAAACTTTGCGATTCTAACTTACGGAGGTCGCCCCACACACGTCCGACCACCGCCCTGCCTTCTTAAGCGAACTGCCACTCTAAAAATAACTCAGAACTTCGTTTTCGGCCCAGCAGCTACGAGGTACGACCGATTCAGTTTGCTTACGCATCTGCATACTTCTTTTGTATATATTAATTTGTAGATAATTTGTTTAATGTTTAATTTATATCTATTCCTGTAATTTTCAGCTCTGACGATGAAAGTACAGCGATCGAAAAGATCTTAACCAGAAATATAAAATTGATACCAGACAACCTCTGTTTTATTTACTTTGAAAGAAAAGGTAATTTATGCGATCCTAAAAGAGGAAGAATGAGCCAAAGGTAGACTTATGTCAAAAGAATGTATGTGATGAACATTCCGTCAGCCAATGAAAATGCCTTAAATGCACTAAAATAAGAAAACAGTAACTTTTGTTCTTGAAACCTTTTTAGTTTTTATATCACTTACATAGAGATAAAAATTACCTCTGTCAGAGCGAATAAGGAAAAACAGAAAATAAATTGTAGGAAGACATGGATCTGAAAAATATTAAGAAAAAGACTTTTAACAATGTAATAATCATTGAAATTATCGAACTCTTGTTTTAAACATCTTGTACACAGTGTTGTTGTCCATGAATCCACTGACTTGCCTTACGCTTTTATGAAGATGCAATACCTAACGCTTTCTGGGGTAAAATGAACCATAAATTCCCTTTAGCCATGGCCTCTTTTAATTATATAATGGAAAATTAGTCCAGTCACTGGGTATCCTGTCCAGAAAGGAAATTGAAAGTTTTTTTCAGCGGTTCTGTATGTTTCAGGGCCTAAATTTAATTCGAAATTTACCACCTTCAGAAATGTCTGCTTTACAACGAAAATTCCAAAAGCTGTAAAAAGTTTTTGTTTTTCACATATATTAAGACAAGTAGGAGCTATATCGAAAGGATCTGTATACATAAAAGTAAAGTAGACAAAATTCTACAAAAATGCAGATTAACTTAAATGTTTTGAACTATTGTGTCAGGTGCAAGAGCGCGCTAAAAATCTGCGATTATTCGCCTCGGGGTAAACAGGAGAAAAGCCCTATTAGTATATTGGGGTGTGGCCCAGTTTCATTACAAGATGCTTCAAAACGACTATGACGAATCAATTACTTTCATTGTTAAATGATTAACACTCCGTTACTCGGGAATCAGTACGAATATTTGTATATCCGATTTACCAAACCAAATTATGATCGGAAGCCAGAGAAAGAGACAACACGTTTTATTTATTTATTTTACGTAAAAAAACATTTAAAAAACTGCGTATGACGTGCTATGGGTAAAAGTGAATTGTGTGTACATTTTCAAAATTCTGTGATCCCTACACTAAGTTTTATACTACTTTAATTTGAATTTTGAAAGGAGAAAAGAAAAAACTCCCATGTAATAAAATCTATTTTCAGTGCACTGTGGGGTTGTGACCGCAATAAGCGCTCAGAGATATCAGCAGAGGAAGGAATTTGAGTTGGAAGAGTCCTGTTCTCCGTAAATATTTGATCCTACATCGCATATTTCAAAAATTAGTTCCAAAAAGGTCTCCTGAAAACAAGAAAATAATTATTCTTGTAGGGATCTGATCAGTATTACCGACAAAGATGATAATGTTTTGAATAACACAGTTGCTGGAAATGAAACTTGGCGCCCTTGAACGAATCACAGCCTACGCGACCAGCCATGTGGGTGGAAAACTATTATGGAAGATTCACGAAAGCTGAAGTAGTTACCGCAAATGCGACGATGAACACTACGATTGGCAAAGCATATTCTTTTTTTCATGAATTCTTTCACACACTTGACAGTGTGTAACAACAGAGACGAAGTATTTTCAAGAAAATGCGTAAACTGTGTTACGGTAACTTGTTTCTATTATTAACAAATTGTTGGATCTTTATGAATTTATGTATATACGTGCACTGCTCATATTTATACAAATATGGCTTGTATACGACGAAATCTCTTTGTCAGAACATGACCCGCAACATCAACGCATGATGGGCTGCCTACCAATTAGAAGCTAATTAGTACGACCTCCGAAAGTGTCATTACGCCACAGCTGCAATGCAGACAATATGTGTTAATAACGGCAAAAAATTAAGGCTAGTTTCATTTAACAGAGAGGAAAAAGTTATAAAAGTAAAAGCTTCGCTCGTGGCACATAGCGAAGTTGCTAGCCTTTCACCACTGAGATCCGTGTTCGATTCCCGTTGAATCTCATGAGAAATTTGTTCCAACAAAACGAGTTTGGCTGCTTCACATGGGCCAGTCCAACCCTGTGAAGTGTCCTAAACCCTACCCTATCCTTATTCTTTCCCAATTCTGAGCGCTGAGTAGTGACGCAGGAGCGCGTAGCAGGAGGCGCGTACGCGGAGATGCTACCTGGCAGTCCACTTGACAAGTGACTGCGACCTGACGTAAAATGACTTAAACCGCTAATAATGAACTCCCGCGCACAATAATGAAGCTTCTTAGCGCAAAGCGCTCAACGCCCCCTAAGAGGCTTGGAGACGCGTTGCGTCAATATATAGACGCAACAAATAAAGAAAAGGTTAATTTCTTTAGTTTAGCAATATCGTAGAAGGAAATATCATATTTCAAATTTGAGAAAATCGTATAGTCGTACGCAGCACAGGGACAAACAAGGGCTATATCTAAAAAAAAAAAAAACTATTTCGCTTATGAAACTTCACAGATGTTCTTTGAGACATATGGACTAGGCATACAAAATTTCATCACAATCAAGATGGTCGCAAGGACACTCTCCAAAAAGACACAGAATGACACAGTAAAAATTTTAGAAGGTAGACACAACGATTTCTGACAATTTTACTCTCACGTAAGAGACACACTAATATTCATCTAAACTTTTTGCTTAGAATGACCCGATACTATAACATTAAAAATATTGATGTTCCTTTCGATCCATCATGTACATTTCCCTATCTGCAGACATTTATGATGCAACAACTCAATGATTTCGGTATATTTTTTAAATTTGTGAATATTCCTTTAAACCCTGCAATTGCCAGACGCACACCTGAGAAATATAATTTTGACGTATGTATTCACATACTTTGTTATACTTAAGTAGAGATACTGACAAAATGGAATTTTAAATGTATAAAAAGCTCATCGCAATGATTGCTAATACTTACTCATCGGGATAACTTTGGTCAGCAACAGACGGTTCATGTTCCATATCACTGTTTTCTTGTGTTCAGAATTAATCATCCTGCGACGAGTAGTCGGTTGCCCTGAACTACTATTATTTTTCGGCGTAATGTGCAGAAGATAGCAACTCCAAACACATGAGAGAAAAGAACCGAAGTGTACTGAAAAGAGACATATGAAATTACTAAATGTGAAATGGAAATATTTATAAGAAAAGCCTGAAACATCAACACATACAAAAAATCATCTAGCACGATTGAACACATTTATCAATGCCAACAAATACTGTCACAATGATTAATACATCTGTAAGAGCAGCTAATAAATATAATTAGCTCTCACTCGAAATTTCGCCAAAATCAGTTAAGTAGCCGACAATAAATAGGAGACACTCTATGTAGTGTGTAAGTGGCCAAGTGACGAGTTGATTTGAAACAGAGTTATAGGATGCGCCTTACTATCCATCTTCAGATTTGGCACTCCTAAGTAGTTAAGTCCACCAAACTAAATACACCCACTTACTGCAAATCGAGAACAACAACTCTCCAAATAAAGTCGAACAATTATTTATGCTCAATGAAACGCGTCGAGTTAACAATGAACAATTGCTGTAACAGAACTCAAATGAAATTCTATAAAGTCATGGCTATCACAAGTGGGCTGTCTGGCAGTGAAAATTGGACCTTAACCAAAAAGACAAATCAGAATTCAAGCCGCAGAAATGAGATTTTGAGATGTAAACCTGGGAGATATCGAACGATAAGTTACCCAATAATGATATTCACGAAAGATTACGCGTGAACAGCTTAAATACTATGATCAAAGAATATTGAACAAAATGGTGAGATTACATACAACAAATGCCAACGAGACTTCCACGAATGAATCTGCAATATTCATTTTCCTGGAAAGAAGTCAGGGCGCCCAAGAAAGAGATGGGTTCAACAAGAAAGGTGAAGCTGCAACTGGCACCAGCCCAAAGCCAGAAGAGGACGAAGGAGAAGAAGCTGTAATGGATACCAACAATTTAAATAAGATAATTCCTTATATTGGAAATTAGCTACATACGCCTGACAAAGTATTCTTAGTATTATGACTAAGATCTCGTGAATGTGCTGTAATACAGATTTCGAACCCAGAAGAATTGCGGGATGTAAAGCACATATTTTGTTCTTTCATGTTGATTTCATGAAAACCATTACAGCCTAAATTGACGAAAAAGGTTTCTGACACGAAGTTTGTTTATTACTCACAGGTACAATTTGCACAAAGACAATCTGAAAAATCCTCTGGTTTCATTGCTTATAAGCAAGGTTTTTTGAATAGATGATGCATTTAACGAACCCAAACAAGTTACATACTGCACATGCAATCACTTTGATAACAAAATGCTAGTTACCGAAGAAGAAATAATTGCATTGGTCACTCAGATATCACCATGGTATGGCGCAATATTTTTATAAAAAAAAGAAACTTTTCTGACAAAATTAACACGATTGCTATGGGCACCGGCGGGCACAGCAGTGACTCTGCCGGACGCCGCCGGTCGCTGTTTGGCCACAAACGGTCTCTTCCTCAACAGGCAGCGACTGCCGACACCATGTATGTCTTCCTTTGCTCTTTCCAAGTCTGCCCTTCTAAAAGTGAAAATTATAGACTTTCAATTGAACAATGCATGCTCTAGTAACATACCATGTTCTCAGCTACATGTTGACGCAACCATAGGAGCACAAGGAGTAAATAAAATAACTTGTCTGTAACATTTTCTATTAAACTGACCTGACGGAAAACAAGACGTTAGTTTCATCTCAGATATATGCCGAGGGCATGAAAATAAATTTTGTGGCTTACATGTCCACACATAATCAGTGAAAATCATCCATAAAACAAATTCTCACATTTTTAGTTAATGGTAACAACATGGGAACAGATCATTGTGATAGAACTGACAAAACAACATATATATATATATATATATATATATATATATATATATATATATGTGTGTGTGTGTGTGTGTGTGTGTGCTCACACGTGAACAATCTGTTTAAATGAGGTCCGTACAGAAAGATGATTTTACATAGAGGAGACTAGACGTGACGAATTGCAATTTGACTTCAAAATACGAAGGATGTTTAAAAAAAATGCATCTAAATGTTAATGTCAAATGCAATCCGCAAACCGGTAGCGGTAGCTCAGTGCATCAACTGATGACACTGCAGCGCCTATGACCGGGAGGTCCTAGGTTCGAGTCCTGACGGCGGCAGGATTTTCGACACTAGTTTTTCGGCTGGGTCGAATTCAGTCGCTGTCTGGAGGAGAATTCTAGCGGCCGGCTGCTCTGATCGGTAGTTTTCCGTGGTTTCTCCGATCAACACCAGGCGAATGCCGAGCAGACCCTACCAAACGGGCCACGGACCGCGCGCGATCTTTCCTTCCTCTTCCTTGTCCTATCCTCTCCCCCTTACACACTTACACTAACATGCACTACACTACCATATATTCCGGGAGACCGGTCGGGAGCTTAGAGTTTGTCCCGGGTGGGGCGGTGCCCCGCTGGTGGGAGAGTCCTGGTTAGGGGGAAATCCCACTAGCTGGCGGTAGGTCGGTACCGGATCTCGCCACCCAGCGGGAAGGTCAACGCCATCTCCCAAGAAGAAACACATGCACTACACCAACGGGACTAATGATCGAAGCCGTTGACGCGCCCGGAAACACGAAAAATCAATCAATCAACCCGCAACACTCCGCAGAATGTATAGTTTCATAACTCCTGAATACAGCGTTCTACGGCCTTAAAGCCTTAATATAAAACCTAAGCCGCTTTACTATACATCAAAACTGACTTACTTAACGATGGTAACATATTTTCATGCCATATTGATAATTATAATTACAATACACGTCGTAGAAATGACGTTCATCAAGTATCAGTATCAACAACTCTACAAGAAATCCACATACAATACATGTACGTTACTTTATAACGCATTGCCAAATGAAATTAAACAATTAAAATTGGTACACAAATTTAAGTTAAAAGTAAAATATTTTCTGCTGCATTACTGTTTCTATACAATTAGAGACTATACTGATCATCAAAAAGAAAAATCATGTTTATTTTAACAAAAATAATATATAATAGATTAGTTTACATTTGTATTGTATAATTTTTAAAAAGACTGAATACGCCGTAACAACTAATGTACTTCCGGGTACTAATGTAGCTCGGTCAATGACTCCCAACTCGATCAGGTTTTTGTCCAGTTTCCCTGATCCATTGAGCAAATGCTGATATGGCCCCTTGTTTTGCTTCTGGACATAAATGTAGCTTTACTATGTGCACGTTTTGTTGAGTGTTTTTGCTTGCAGTGGTAGAAGTAAAGCTGGGGATGAGTTGCTATAGTGTTAGCAATGCAGAAAAATTAAATCTGCAGTTGGTTTTATTTATTTATTTATTTATTTAACGTCAAAAAACAGTTAAAAACTGCGTATGACGGCTATGGGGAAAAGTGAATGTGTGCACATTTTCAAAATTCTGTGATCCCTACACTAAGTCATATACTACTTAAATTTTGAATTTTGAAAGGGAGAAAAAAACAAAAAGTCCCATGTAGTAAAATCTATTTTCAAAAATAAATAAGCAATAAAATTTTGAATTTTGAATTTTGGTTTACCGTTGCAAATAGGTTTTCTATAACTCAGGAACGAAAATGTCAAGTTTTTCAAATGTTGCTAATCACGGGCTTTTTAATTTATTATTATTATTATTATTATTATTATTATTACTATTATAACTTTCATTTATGTTTCAAACACTTATAGTTAAAATGTTGCGATAGGATTCTGTTACTCAAGAAAACGTGCGTAAATAATCTTCTCCTCGTACGTCAAACACAGTTTTACTGATGTTTTTACCAAATAAATAAATAAATGTTGAGGCCAAACGCCTCCCAGAAACATTCATCGCTCCTGTATCTACAGAATGAGAGCTTTTAGAACATTTTATCAATTCGGCGTTTTCGATGCTACCACAACGTAATTATCATACAGTCACGCAGCTTCGGGTCCTTTGATAAATATCCTTTGACAATGCGTTGATCAGCGGCTCTAGCGTCCCCTGCGACGACAAAGAAACACTAAGCCGATTCGATATTACAATCGTAATACAGCTTCGTTCTCCTAAATATGACCGGAAAGAAAAGGTTTAGATATTTTAACTTCTTCCTCGAATACACCTAAATATACAAGAGGTGAGGTGCAATTTTCAACTACTTTTAAGAAAATAAATTGTTTAAATTAATTAATGTGTCCACTGAAATTTAATTCTTGAGGTATAACTGTTTCTTTTACTCTTCATCAAAGTGTTTAGAAACTGCCAATCCAAATAAGTACAAAAATACACAAATTAAAATGAGATTCTGAATGCATGCAGAAGTGTTTATTGAGAGAAGAAAGTTTTGTATTTACACAGGCAAATAAAACCAGGGTGGATACTGGAGTGTTTACATTTTATTTCACAGTGTTACAAATTATTTTCAAAACTACATTTAAACTATTTTCTTTTCCTTGTAGTAAAATATTAACATCCCAAATGCTGGAATTTAAATATTTTGTTTTAATTTTCCCTTTTGCTGAAGTAATACTCTGTTGGTAAACATCAACCAATAGCGAATTCTTACTCTCACAATAGTTTTTCATAACTATATTCACTCGCAAATTGATAAAACATCAATTTTGGTGTAATGGATTGTGTAATTGTAAGAAGCAATATTTTGATCAGCAATCATTTTCAAAATTTGTCATTTACATTGCTTCGCACTTTGACAAATAAATATCTGTCAGTGTGAAGCAGTATTATTGAGAGTCAAATTAATACTGGCAGAACATGCAAAAGTTTGAAGTTATTTTGAACATTTTCAAAGCAATAAGCGTTTTTGTCATGACTCTTAGGCTCCTACTAAAAAGTTTTGTATTTTTCACAAGGATGTAACTCCATAACTTTCATACAAAACCAAAACATACTGCTTGGTATTCATTCCTACTAAATCGATAGTTAATTCCATTTTACGTTACGTCCACCAGATCGTTAGCTGTAGTCGCACATCCTTAACTACCCAAAAAACGGGCTGAGCTGCGCTACTGTATGATACTACCCACTGTTTAGAGACGTGCAACAGTACGCGAAATTAAACGATTTACTTTTATATTTTATGCGATTAAATTGCAGGTGTGTACCTCTCCGTTCGGTAATAAAGTTAAATAATATTTCAAAGAGAAGGGTAGCAGTGGGTGGTAACAGTGTAAAATAAACTTGTAAATAATCAGGTATTAGTAGGTAGTAAGAACAAATTCAAGTTACAACTTAGATATAAGAAAATAACTACGGAAAAAATAGACTAATACTGTACAAATAAAAAATGAACAAGAGACCGGTAGCGTGTGCGAAATGGGAAATGACTAAAGAACTTCTCAAAAAGGGAGGAGCTAAACAAAAACTGCAAAGAGTACCAATCAAACACCGCGGGCGCCCAACATGAGACAGGGCGCCCGCAAGAAGTTTGGAAAAGCATAACCAATACATAACAAATCGGAAGAGCTCCACAGCCGGAGCAGGCCGAAGAGACTGTTAATCACCACGATGGGTTACACTGGCCTGATTCTGCATTTTCGCATGAACAAATTTACGTAGCTTTCTCAGGAGTAAAACGCTTTTCATTGTTTTTGTAACTATGAAAGAAAGCAAAAAGCTGTCCAGAAATATTGTAAAATTATTCAAATATATTTAAGGAAGCGTTGTGCATTGTTCCAAGAACGTAAGTCTATAACACTGAATAAACCCTTATTGAAAATTTGTTTCAAACATCAACTGCATCGTTTTTATTTTCATTCAATATTCTGTAAGTAATCGGAAGTTACCGTTATATATTTTTTAAACAAATAAAAACGTTTCGTCAGCGAATTTTTCCCTCAATGGAAGGATAGGGAAGAGGGTGAGATTTAACATGCGAGAGAGATCTCGCACGGGTACACTAGTATATTATTTAATAATTATTCCTAGTCTGCCTAGTGCAGTGTCATTCAGCATGTTGCTGCAACTTCTACTAAGCTACTACTGCTAGTAATAATGATAATAAATAATAATAATTTAATAATTATTCTGCAGTATCGGAACGCTGTTCCGACGCGTTCCGCCAGCAATCAAGCCACACACACGCACACACACTAGTGGTGGTAACAGTTTCAACGGCCGCGAATCTGTGCCGGTCGGACGAAATTCGAGATAATTGCGGTTTTCAGTAGAATTGTTGTATTGAGGGGTTTAATTTATGCAGGTTGTGTCAGTGTGTGTGCGTGTTGGGAACGTTTTCTGTTGGGAGATATCCAATATATGATTGAGTTTTACTGCGGCACGCTCAAGACCAGTACCAAACATTTGAAGTCATTTTTAACTGTAGATTAAAGTTAATATTTAGTTTTAAGGTAGTAAAGTGTGTTCTTCTAGTGCGAATTGTTTTTAAATAATAATTAGTGTTGCATTCGTAGAACAGTTCCTGTGCGGCACGCCGGTAGAAGCACCATTTTCATACTGTAAAGAACATTGTTAAAATAGACAGTGCACATTATTTGAAAACTGGGCCGATCCATTGCAGTCGACCGCTTCCTTTACTTGCAAAAAGCGGAGAGGGTGGCGTTTATTAATGTAATCGGGGTTTCGCGCATCTTCGCGTTAGCCATTTTTTGCATTTAGTTTAAATCCCGCCGCCATTTTTCTCCCCCCAATTGGCGCCAGCGAGCGTAGTAGTGCGGTGTTGCCAACGCACCGCGCGCTCGGCGAAAGTAACTGACGGCGTTATGCGCTTGGCCACAAGCCTCGCCCGGGGTTTTACATAGTCACCTGACTTGGTGCGGGCTGTCGCTTGAAGGCTTGCGGGACTCCCTTTTCCCGTCGTCAAGTAATCACTACCGTAGTTGCAGTGAGTATAGAGCACCTCCGGCAGGAGTGTTGCACCCGGGCTGTGGCTAGGATGTTGCTGTCGGTTCTTTGCGCGCGCGATTGGCATTGAATCACTTGGTGACCTCTGTCCGCCATGCCCCGCCCGCCATATTATCGGAGCATGGACGGCGGTAGTGTCGCGTGATGTAATAGGTTCTGAAGGTTGACGAGACCCGTCTGGCGGCTCTTTCGGGATTGTTTTCGTGGAACGGTCGCATGGCGGTCGCATCGCAGTCTCATACCCTTGCCCGGTGGTGACATTGCCCTTCCCAGTGTCCTTGCCTCAAGTGACCTTTCTTTCCCACCCAGAGACATGTGTCCCTAGTGGCCTTTCTTCCCCAGTGATCTTTCCTAAAGGAGACAAGCACTCAGACGTCCCCAAAAACAAGTGTTGAGTACAGGGACGAAGACGAAGAGCAAGCCATCGCAACCGTGAAAACCAAGAGAAAGCGGCGTCGGATTTGAATGAAACTCCGAAGGGCAATGAAGGCGAAACGCGGCCGAAACGCCTTCCTTAGTATCATGAGGAAGCGAGTTCGAGTGGTAAGAGGTAGACCAAAGAAAGAAGGAAAAGGTTCGAAAGGTCACCAAAGCCAGATCTTGGTTATAAGAGAGATGATGGTATATCCTGCGCGGACATATTGAGAAAAGTGAAAGGTGATGCGGAGTTCAAGAATCTGGGTTCAAATGCAACCCAGATTCGAAGAGAGCATCCGACAATCTCCTCCTACAAACTTCTGCAGATCCGCAGAAAGCCAAACACTGGAGTTGCAGTCTTCAGTAAAGAAAGTGTTCGGGTCGCATGCAGATGTGAGAACAGTTACCCATGAAGTAACCATTCAGGTGAAGGACCTGGATGCAGTTACAACCAAAGAAGAAGTCCACAATGCTTTGGCTGATCAATTCCCAGAAGCGAAGGATTTACCGGCATCAGTGGTGAAATTCGTAAGACTAGCATATGGCGGAACACAGGTAGCAGTAGTCAGTCTCCCGGTCACCGTGATCCATGTCCTTTAGCTTCTGGTAATGTTAGAATAGGATGGTAAACTATCGATTGCGTGAGAGAAAAATCCCCGAGGATTTCAAATGCTTTCAGTTTGGGCATACAAGTCGAGCCTGTAAGAACCGTGTGACACATCGAATTTGTGCTTGTACTGCGATGATCACTTCGCTAAGACATGCACGAAAGATCCAAAGTGCTTGCTGTGCGTACAAACGGCAAAAGACAGCAAACATGCAACCAGGTCCTTTTTACCAAAGAGCGCAAATGAAAACATTGGACAGGCCATGAAAATAGTTCAAATAAATCTGAACCACTGTGACGTTGCTCAGAATATCCTAGCACAATCTGTGAGGGAATGGAGACTATGTCGCGATTCTGTGTAGCAGTACAGAAACCACGACGATTCATCGTAGTATCCAGCCAATGCAACTAAGCAGCAATTTGGACATGGCGAAATCGTCCACTCCAACAAGTAATGACTCGAGCCGAAGTTGGATTAGTCTGGGTCAAAATGGATGAAATCTATATTTACAGTTGTACGCGTCACCAAACAATAAGTTTGATGACTTTGGGCAATTCCTGAATCGTCTAGTTCTTTACGCCAGAGGTCGCAGCCCCTCGTGATAGCTGGGGACTTCAACGCTTGGGTCGTGGAGTGGGGATATCGACTACGAATAAGAGGTCGAGCCGACTAGAATCACTCTCCTCTGAACGTAATACTCGTTAACATCGGAGATACACGCACTTTCCGCAGATTGGCGGACATAACGTTTATGACAGACGCTTGTTGAGAATGGGAGTATCCTAGAAAGTCAGGGAACACTACACAGCGATCATCAGGCTATTGAATACGAGATGCATCCTGAATCTCGTTACGTTGACCGGGATGAGGGATGGAAGGCCAAAGCGTTTGACGTGGAAATATTCGTCCTTCGTTTGGAGACTTTTGTACCATCAGGGACGGCAGAGACAAAGGTTAGCCAAATTATGAACTGGATAACCAGAGCTTGTGATACAGCTATGCCCAGAAGAGGAACCAACCATCGACGATTACCAGTTACCATCGTCGCCGTCGCAAAATTTGTAGAAGAGATAGTGTGTATTTGCAATGAAGCCATAACCATTTTCAGTCGTTGACTAGATTCCGCGGGGTTGCAGCTTGCAGAACATAAACAAAAGTGCTGCTCGTAGCTAGCAGAAAGGAAACAATCATCACTCTCACAGTCGGTCATCACATTTCATCACGACCCGCGATAAACTACCTCAGCATCAAGATCGACACGCGCTTGTCCTAAAGACCATTTGGACTACGCCAGCAAAAAGCGGCGGTGGTGAATGCTGCGTTGACTGGTCAATGCCGAACACTGGAGGACCTAGTCATGAAAAGAGAAAGCTTATTGCATCGGTCGTCACTTCGGTTCTGCTCTACGGATCACCAGTTTGGGTCAACTCGGCAGACACAAAGAGCTACGTAAGAGGCATGGCTTCAATATGTGGATTATTTGCACTGAGGGTGGTATATGCGTTCCGCACTGTCCCCAATAAAGCAGTTTGCGTCCTAGTTGGGATTTCGATATATATATATATATAATATATATATATATATATATATATATATATATATATATATATATATATATATGTGTGTGTTTGTGTGTGTGTGGGTGAACGACAAAGTGTTACGACAAAAGAGACGAAAAGCAGAACTGCTGGAACAGCTAGCAGAGAAGCAAAGTGATGGCAACGATATATATATATATTACTATATATACATATATTATACATATATATATAATATATATATACATATATATATGTATATATATACATACATTATATACATATATATATATCGACAGTCAAATGGGGTAAATAATGAACTCCAGATAAAAACACTTCAACTAGTGGTGGTCCAACAGCACAAACTTTCTCGCTAAAATTAAAACAGTTTAACGAAAATTAGACCCGCGCAATTCTTTTAAGCCTCCGCGGAAAAAATTTCCCTGGATATGTTTCCGAAGTGTTATGAAGAATTTGTTTCTAACCGTGGAAAACAATTTGATGACTTTTTTGAGTTCTTTTTATAAATTGCATCAATTTCAAGCTCAAATTATGGAAAAATACTTCTTTTTCCAAAAACTGTACATGACCTTTTAAAGATATTTTTGTACTCTGACCTGTTTAAAGAGTCTTGGTCAAAAATCTCTATCTGCAATTTTGTAGTTTTGAAATGTTAACGTTTTGCAATATCCGGAAATAAATGGTTCGCCGAAAATGGGACCAGCATATTTTTAACGTCCCTGATACATTCGAAGAACAAATTTAAAGAAGAAAATGTGGTACCGTTTTAGAGAAAATAATTGTTCGTAAAAAATTATAAACCCCCTACATTTTGCGCACAATTACACGATAAGTACTCAAAATTTCGAAAAATTGTAGATGACCGTATTTCAAGGTCAGTCTTTAAGAAACATTTTTATTAAGGAAAATCTCTATCTTATTATAATTGTAGAAGACGCCCCAAAATTACTCACTTGTATTTTCGAAAAATCTGGGAAATCGACAATAAGATCTGCATCTTTCTTAGGCGTCCTCTACGTTCTCCGAGAACAAAGTTCAATAAAATTTTAGACATTTTTGAGAAAATTTTGAAAATGTTTTTGAGATTTCATGTACATAGAGTACGCTCATAAATCAAAATATCCCGTTGAAACTCCCAAAGCCTTGAGTTCCTTCACGTCGACCTGTTTCTAAATATCCTGTAACAAGTATTGTACCTCAGATTCTGAGTCAATGACCCTCATCTCGATCAGGTTTTTTGTCAAGTTTTCCTGATCCTCTGATCAAATGCTGAGATTGTACTTTATTTTTCTTGTGGTATAACTGTAACTTCATTATCTGTGCACGTCTTCTAGAATTCAGTGAGAAATATAGTTATTCAAATTATGTAGTCGGGCAGGAAGTATTATTCCTTTACGATGAGGAATAAGAGCCCAAATCGATAGTTATTTTGCCCTTCAAAGTAGATTTTATTGGATCGAGTTAGCAATGCATACTTAGTTAACAATTCTTGTCAAAAACGCTCATTTCTTTCTGTATTCAGAATTGAACTTGTACACATGGCTTAGGGAACGGATCCTAGAATTAAGATCTGATTCGGTACGTATGTGATACGTATACTAGTTTATGTACGTATGTATTACACGCAGTGGCGCTCGTGGTCATGCCATTCGGTGTGCAACGTTTTTCTTCTTTTTCCCACACTCTCTCTCCCTCTCTCTCACGCACACACATACATTACATGCATGCATTGACACACATTAACATTAATAATGACAATTAAACATAAATCATCTTATGACGTCCGATAGCATGCCGAACAATTCCATTCCATTGTTTCTTTCAGCAATTTTTTCTGTGGTTTTTCAATGAAATCATTGATTTTTACGTTTCATATTTTCAGCGCTATTCATTGTTAGTTGCACAAACACCTTGAAGAAAAGAACTCTCCGATTTCGGTTTCTCAAAACACATTGAAACGTAGCCTAATACTTACGTTTACAAAATACACTAGGGTTTGAATATTTGGAATGGTTCTGTAATTGCAACTCACTTTAAAACACAAGAGAATACACATATTATATACTATTAACATTTTTATGAATGCAACAGTGCAAGCAATGCGTTCGCGTTTCGCGCGCTAGTGCGAAAGCTCATTTAAGTGAGAATTCACATTTCTTTTGTTCAATGTCATACTTCTGTTAAAACTTGTGCTACTCAAGTGTTATATCTTCGAGACACGTCAAGGCTTTTCGCGAGATCGCCACTGTGCCCGCGCCGTACCCGGGGCACCGCGCCGGGTTTGCTCCTGTCCTCCATAAGCCACCGTTGTTCCCTCCTTCCCTGCAGCCCCGCGGCAGCCTAGACGCTTTCTCGGTCGCATTCTCCGAGGTCCCGCGGCTTTCACGAAAGAAAGGCGGACGGACCGGCAATCGCAGCTCCCAATGGCGGTTTTGAAAACATGTTTCGGGAATGCTCTGAGAGGACTTGTATTCTCCTCTTTTTAAGAGATATTTAAGAGAAATGGCACTGAATTAATTTGGGGGTGCACATGCGAACGTGCGAATACCACGAGCCGCCACTGATTACACATACAAGTATGGCGGGACGTTTTCAAGACCCTGTGGTCCATATAAGATTAATTCCAGAGATTTTACGAACAAAACACAAAATAGCATTAATGTATGTTAGAATCGAATTTATTCGATCCAGATGAGTGTACTTGAAGGATGCTGAAACATTTTCAGTTACATTTAAATATGTTTTGAAAAATTAATCTAAAAGCTAATCGAATTTCTTCTTTGGAATCGAAAATCATATTCCACTTTATTTAAGTATTTACTTATCCCTTTAGGACGAATCAACCGAAGAGCGGTTGATCGCAAATTTTTAAGCGTGGTCGGGAGTCCCCTCGCGACGTGACATCAACAAACATCGAAATGACTTCCCGCCAGAGACATTGACACACCCTGTGCAGTCATTGAAAAAAGTGAAACTCCGGCGAAGACGTGAGGGGGAAATCAAGAAAGACACCAGTATGATGCAAGACATTCCGAGGATCGAATCGACAATTTCGGAATTCACCAGCACGTGACAAAATTCGACAAATCACCTGATTCCACGAGACGAGAACCAATAACACTGACGATACAAAACACGAGACAAGGAGGAGACGAGACAGGAAACAACGGAGAAGCGAAAGGACAGAAGCGTAAGATTGTCGCAAGGCCCGGACGGAGAGCGAAGCTCGGAGCGTGAGACGGGGTGGCTGCATGAGTGAAACTCATAAGTCTACGAGGAGTCGTACGTAGACGATTAAAGACCGGGAGAAAAACACTCACGCGACAACGCATGATAGAGACATTCCGCGAAATAGAAGAACAGACATCCCGGAATTGATAAGGGCGCCGGACTTAATAAAAAGGTGACGGAGACCGAATGGAATCGGGGGGCAGAGCGCGCCGTGCAGATGATCGGCAAAAACGGCAAAGGATGTTCCAGCTGTGGGGGGACGTTAATCTCTCTTCATTCGACGACGCCCCCTGATCCAACGATAGGTAAATTACTGAATCCATGTAAACCATCCGCGCGCTTTAAGAGCAACGCGCTGAAAGACACCAGATGATACAAGACATTCTGGGATTCCATCGAAAATTTTCCCGGGAATTTACCTAGCCTGTGACAAATGTGAATAAAGATGTTTACGTCATGCCTCAAGGTATCATTTCAAAGCTAGGTAGACCCCCCTACTAAGCAACCCTGGAAATATACCCCGATTTGAGCTCATCTCGAATCCGCAAGTAAAACTGCCATTATTGATGGGTTTATCTGGACAACGGCGATCGCCCAGAAGCCGCAGACAGGTAAATTGCAGCAGAACGGCTACCAACGGGGCAGCGGTTCCAGGCTCGACCAGACCTCGGCACGTCGGCGGGCACAATTGGGGCCCGCACAGGAAAGTCAGCGGAGGTCCAATTGGCGCCTACGGGCAGAGCCAAGTCTGTTGTCACACTTGATATACGAGTTCAAGGGGAAAAGACAAACATTCTTACAACAAAAGATAACACGTGTCTCTGATACTATTTTCTGATCATCTCCACATGTTCAATCTATTCCTAATTGAATACGTGAGATTTGGACATGAAAATGATACGCACCAAACTGGTCCCAAACTGTTGATCGACCAACAAAAAGGGTATGCGAGTGTTCCGGGATCAAGAACTCATGGAAATATATGAAAATGAACATTTTTCGTAAAAATCCTACCTCCGCGCTGCATAACGCCCCGAGGCCCTGGTGAGGGAGCGACGATACATCGTCGCCACATGCCCGCTCTGGTTCCGGGGCCATAAAAGGAATCTGAATGCAACTTACCCGCTGATGAACGCGTGTACATAACCTAAAAAGGATAGAATTGGGATAAAATATACAAGTAGACAACAAAAGATCAAGACGATAAAACATACAATATTAATAACAAACGTAGAATGGCTCTAAGGGGCCAAGAAACATACATACATTATTGTACTTATCTCTCAAATAAAATTATATATTCCGCTTTCTTTAAAACACAAAAACCAAATTTACAAGAGCGAATGTCATCGCCGAGCTCCTCTCAAGGAGTTGCCTTTTTTGACTGCTAACAAATTTCCCCAATGCAACAGACGTCGTTGTGGCGAACCGCCATTACCACATCACCCCGCGCCAGGAAAAAGCGCAAGGCAAGCGGCACGCAGCGTCGCAAAACATTCCGGCAGCCGCCTCCAAAAAACGCTGCCGAATGCAAGTCGGCCCAATATAAACGGGCCCGGCAGAGCCAGAGGGCAGTCAGAAGACAGTGAAGGAGAATGGCGGAGACTGACAGAGAGTGACGGAGACTGACGGAGAATGGCTGGCGGTAGCAGAGGGCGGAGAGTGACGAGCACTGACGGGAGTGGCAAGCAGAGGACGAGCAGTGACGTACGGAAGAACGGGCTTGTTTCTCCGACTGCCGATTCCGACTCCGGACGACTCTCTCCGGGATGATGACGACACGCTCCCGGGTGCTGCCGCTGTTGTTGCCGCCCCCCCCGGAACGACTGGCCCACGGGAGATGGGGTAAGAGTCCGTCATCAGTAACCCTGACTCCCAAGCATCTCCCTTGAATCCATCGTCCCCGTCTCCCTTTAATTATTAATAAATGGTGCATTGTTACTGAAAACGCCTTCTGAGTCAGCCGCCCTCCCCTTCCCTCAACTTTCCGTAAGTCACCTAATCAATCGCAGTACTCAAGTGACGAATCACCTTAGAATACGCTGAAGACAGTCAGCCGAGGGTGGCTCATCACATCGTCAACACAAAGAACCGTCCTCCACGAGTCGCAGATGAGAGAGTTTCATTTCGAATGAGGAAACCATGAGAAAGTTGTAGTGTCCAATACAAATACGGGTTAAAATGCCTTCCACGCCTAGAAGATCGGAATGAGGAACCCCAGGCATTGACAGAATCCTTATCACCTTAAATTAAAAATGGTATTGCGCCACTCTGTTTGCCACGCTTTAAAGATGAATCGTTTTAAAAATGCCAACATGAATCTTCCGCGTCGCCAAAATCTCCACGTGGTCAGCAGGCTCATTCCCTGAGATTCTCATATTGCCTGGGACCCAACTGCGTACCAGATGAAAGTGACGAGACGAAGACGATGAATCAGGTTATGAACTGATTTATTCAGGTAGTCTGAAAAAGAATGGTACACAGCTTGAAGAGAGCTAAGAGAATCAGAACAGAGAACTACTCGCCGCAACGTCGATGATTCCATGGACTTTAGCTTTGAGAATTGATACTTTCTGCAGTGAATACACTGCAGCCGATGAGATTTGGCCCCTTTATACAAAAACATCCAAAACCCCAAAACCCCCGGCACCTGCGGCGCGGGAGGCCGAAAGACAGGCAAGATGGGCAGTCGGTTTATGCTTTCGCCCTTTCAGTCTCAAATATTTTTCTCCACGTGTCAAACTAGTGATGCTGTAACACACCAAACGGTCTCGTATCGTCTGTTATACTCGTAAAAAAACTATATATCTTATTCACATATTTCCTTTTTCCTTCGAATACCATCAAACAATTATTTGGGGCATTACTCAAATATCGATTCCGTTTTGGGAAACTGACTTCAAAAAGAAAACTGAATTAATTGTGTAGATATCACCAATTTTTCCCATGCCCTAACATCTTATTTTAATAATTTTACGTCTAAGATCTTCCGTTATCATTCCTCTACCAGAAAGAATGAGCCAAATTACGTACAAACTCTTTTATCTTGGGACTCGATTTTGATTTAAAAACGCGTTTGTCTCCTTGATAGATTTCACCTGATGAATCTGTTTTCCCAAGTAAAATCGAAGCAAATTTTAAAATTGTTTTCTTTTTGTTAATTTTAAAACTACTTGGAAAAATTAGTAATCGGGCACCGGAAAACTTTTAATTTCGGGCCCTGGTAACGTAAATGTGACAATCCTTTCTAAATTATTATTTACTAAAACATTATTTCTAACTCGTGGTCTAGCAAAAATACAATACATGTGTCATTGACACTTAAAAATGGGATTGACGCCAAAACATCCCCGTCCGTTTATGGTCAACGCTCACGTTAAAAACCGCTCTGGTAAATTTTTCTCCAAAATTAATATTCCGAATCTACGAAAGAACTCGATCCTTTGGGAGTTTCAAACGGATATTTTGATTTTGAGGTACTTTACTGAAGCCTCAAAATCATTTTCAAAATCTTCTCAAAACGTCACCAAATTATTTGTTTAAAATTTTTGTCCTGGTTACGTACAGAATGAAAGGGGAAATGTGCATTTATGGTGTTTGTTGACATCACTTATTTTAGAGAATTGCTAACGGCAATTTTTGAAGGCATCTTCCTTCAACTATGATATTGATGTTTTTTTCCTTACTTAAATCTGTTCTGACAGATCTGAAAATAAGATCACGTTTAATTTTGGAAACATTTGAGTAGTTTTCGTGAAATTTTTAAGGAAGTATAATTAAAACAATTTAACTTTTTCCAAAAGAGCTCCAATTTTTGTTTAAAGACAATTGAGCAACAAGCACTGAGGTGTTCCTTGAAGGAACATACTTAAAATATTTATAAACAATATTTGTATTTTTCTCCATATTTTCCTTGGAAACACCACGTGAAAAAATCACTAAACACAGACTAAGTACTGACAAGGAATACGAATTACTTATTGAAGTTTTAACTTCTACCTGAGCGATACGGTCTAGAGATGACGCACCTTTTCCGCGTGCGATAACGCCCTGAGACGCCGTGGTTCTTCCTCTCCTCGGCGCGGGGGCCGAGCGGATGCAACCGCATTCCACAGGGTATTTGGCGAGGGAGTTTCGCTTCATAGGGCCGCCAGGGCAGCGCCTAAGCTGCGGCGGATAGCTTTCATATGAGTGAGAACCCGTTTCAAAACTACTCGACGCCAAGGTAATGGGAAAAACCCATAGAAAACTACCCTTCAGGAAACCGACCACTGGGAATGTTCCCCAGAAAACGGCAAACTCGACCTAGCTAGAATATACCTAATGTCGAAAATCCGCCACCCTGGGGACTCGAACCTGGGGACCTCCCGGTCAGAAACTCTCCCTGTCAACAGTTGTTCCTCAGCGAAAAAAACAAATGGATTTACCCAAATATCTACTGAAATACCGGCATTTTTTATGAAAATACCGGTATTTAACGTCTTATACCGGTATTTTTAAAGGTATTTTGAATAAAGGTATAATGGAGGTAAAGGTATTTCATACCGGTATAAATACTTTATTGCCATTATTTCGCTATTCAGTCCCTGGAAATAGGATGAGAACAGCAAAATATTTACAACAAAAGAAGACACGAAATGAAGGGAAGAATACGAAGTAGTTATATGAGAAGAACTTTGAAGTAGAGGAGTGGATAAACATTGATGATTACGAAGATGAACCAGAGATTTTTGTGGAGAAAATGCATTGGGAGAAAAAAACAACTGAAAATGAGATGTCCCCACGTGAAATAATATCCTAATCGAACTACTCAAGGACACAGGGGAAAAATCTTTGAAACACACAATTATGCAATGGTGTGGAGAAGTAAAGAGTGATCAACAGATTGAAAAGGCACTATGTGTATTCCATTACCAAAGAAAGGTGACAGCCGAGAATGTACAAATAACAAACAATTGCATCGCGCATGTTAGTAAGATAATCCTAAAATAATTAACAAAAGATTAGAACCGTATCTCGAAAGAGTAGTATGTAGAACAGGCTGGGTTTAGAAAAGAAGATTACTAAAGAGATCAAATAGCTAATCTGAAATGGATCATGGAAGAAACCGGGAATTTCAAAGAAATATTACAAATCACCAGCAATAATTCATAAACGTCCCACCCTGGAGCGGAGGAAGAGATATAGAAGAGAAAGATGACAGCCAGATGATTGATTGAGATGATTGATTGAGATGACTGATGAAAGATGACAGCCAGATGAGATGATTGCCAGATGACATTAAACGATTGAATTCAATAGAAAATTTTAAAATCCATGAAATCGTTTCTGCTGCATAACTGTTTTATACAATTAAAGACTATACTGAGCATCAAAGAAAAGTAACTTTAAATTTTTCAAAATGATACTTAATGCATTATTTAGCATTTGACTGTATAAATGAGTATAAACAACCTGAAACAACTATTGTATTTACAGCTTCCGGGTCAATGACCATCTCGATCGGTTTTCGTCCAGTTTCTGATCCATTGAGCAAATGCTGAGATGGCCCTTGTTTTGCTTCGGGACATAAAATGTAACTTCATTTTCTGTGCACGTCTTCTAGAATTCAGTGGAAATACAATTATTCAAATTATCGTTTCCATGTTGTCGCGGCAGGAAGTAATAAGAGCCAAATTTATTGCTCATTTATCTTTGAAAATATTTTATTACATGGGAGTTTTTTCTCCTTTCAAAATTCAAAATTATTGTTATTTATCCTTGGGAAAAAAGATTTTATTACATGGAGTTTTTTCCCCTTTTAAAATTCAAAATTTATTGCTTGTTTATCCTTGAAAATAGATTTTTTTTACATGGAGTTTTTGTTTTTCTCCCATCAAAAATTCAAAATTTAACTAGTATATGACTTTGTGTAGGATCACAGAATTTTGAAAATGTGCACACATCACTTTTCCCATAGCACGTCATACGCAGTTTTTAACTGTTTTTTTACGTAAAATAAATAAATTTAAAAATTATATAAAATAAATAAATAAAGAGCGGAAGAAAAAGATGTAGGTGACATAATTAAAGGGTACCAACCACACATGATCAGACATAGTGTGTTCAAAACAGAAACAAGTAACGAGTGAGCAATGAACAAAAATGCTGGAATCCTATTGCTGTGTATATCCAGATAGGTTAACAAGGATGGCTTAGATCTATGTTCTAGTACTATTTCTCTGCGCGTCCAGACACCGCGAAGAAATTGGGACCCGCAGATGAAAGGAGAGATTTTCACAGCCGCTGCTTGGCCGGAACTGGAGCCGACAAAAGACATCTTACACTGAACAGTATGTTTAATACCTGCAGTCTTGCATGCGTGCATTCTGCCGCCATTAGGGAAGAACTCGCCGAATTATTGGCGTTCCCCAGATTCGGATAGCAAGAAAAGCGAATGCATGATGCTTATAATAAAATGCAAACACCAATGTTCAAAACTAAAACAACTCTCAAAACTTGGTTTACAAGTTCGAGCGGAAGATAATTTTGACAGTGGCCCTGATAGTTAATTTATAATTACGATTTAGACAAAATGGCATAAGATAACAGCGAAACTAAGCCTGAAAACTAGCACTCAGGGTCATCTCAAGGGGTCACAACTTCCTCAAATGGTTACAGGAAGGTGGGGAGAGGCCTTACACCTAGAATGCTTCGTGCTGGCCGCCTCCGGGTACGGGAGGACATATGTAGGAAATGCCAGAAAATAGGGTCATTCTTGGGCCGAAATAGTCTACTGGAGACTTAAATTGGCCCAAGAGATGTTTCATTTAACACATTGAGGATGTTAAATCAGCGTTCCCTTTATTCGAACACATGAACTGACAGTGGTATAATGCAACATTTTTTCACATTTTAAATTTGATAAAATTTTGATTATCGATTCTCTTCATTCACAAACTCATCTGGCTTAAAACATCGATAATAAAGATCAGGTTTTATAAATGTTTAATTTTTTACGATATATGTTCATGTGTCTTAACGAAAGCTATGTTTTGTATAGAATATTTTGTATATTTGTATCAAATATCAATTTTTTAATTTTTATTCATGTAGTATATGACAGTGTAGGGACTACAGAATTTGGAAAATTACAGAATTCACTTTCCCCATAGCACGTCATATGCAGTTTCAACTGTTTTTTGACGTAAAATAAATAAATAAACATCAATGTTGCATCCTATACTGACACTAGATGAGGATCGCGAGTTATACTTTGCATTCTGATTCACATTCCTAGTAGGAGGTTTATATGAGACTGGTTAACCACGTTTTACTAGTTGTATATTAAATATTATAAATTGAATTGCTACCCGATTAAATGTTACTGAAAAGGCGTACGATGTTTAGAAAAAATATCTCAATGTAGAAATGTACAAGTGACAAACATACAAAAACATAATTTATCCGACACATAGACGGATATTCCTCCCCCCAGTGTGGTGTTCCTGTCTAAGAATAAGTTTTATTGCTTTATTACAATTTAATGCATTAAATAAATGATTTACACTACATCCTTTTTCATTATCTTTAGTAGTTTGTACCAAGATGACCCCAGGAATTACTTATTCCATCTTCAAGTTTATACAAATATAAAGATTCATTTATGTCAATATAACTTACCAAGTAAGCTGACGTGTCATGATTCTTAGTAATAGGTTTCAATGTTTGTTACAGCGTTGGATTCAGAATGATCTCGTCTGCGCGCTATTTTACCACTTCTTCAAATTTGTCCGAAAGTACGAAAACAGTTTTAAAATTAGCTTCAGGGTTTCAGCTGGGAAAACAGATTCATCAGGTGAAATCTATCAGGAGACAAACGCCGTTTTGAAATAAAAAATTGAGCCGCAGGATAAAAGAACTCGTACGTAATCTTGGCTCATTCTTTCTGGAGTGGAAATGATATCGAAGATCTTAGAAGTATGTAAAATAGGATGTTAGGTATTGTGAGCATGGAATATCGGGATATCACACAATTAGTTCAATTGTCATTTTGAAATCAGTTTCCAAATCGAATCGATATTTTGAGTAATGCCTCAAATAATTGTTTAATGGTCTTCGAAGGAAAATGGAAATATGTGAACAAGATATATAGTTTTATACGACTATTACAGATGATACGTTTGGCTGTGTTACAGCATCATAGTTGACACGGGGAAAAAAAATATATTGAGATTGAAAGGGACGAAAGCATAAACCGACGCCCGGCCCTGTTGGCCCCCCCCGGGCCCCCGGGGCCCCGGGTGGCCGTTCGGCCGCGTGACGGGAGGGATCGGGTCGGGTGACGCAAGGAAGGGGAAGGGGGAGGTTTTTTCCTTTACCCCCCCTATTCAACCGATTTGATGATTGCCCGGCGGGGATTCAGGACGTCTCATCGCGCTATGCCCTTTTTTTAATTTCTTCCGAAACTATGAGAAAAACTTTTAAAAAATTTTTTGGAAATATTTTTGAAAATTTTCGCGTAAATTTTTTTTAAAAAAGGAGACCACTCCCGCAAACGAAAATCGGACCATTTCTTCAGACGTTATCGGTCTATAAATTTTGCTTTTTTTGGTGCTCCCCACGTGGTGGCGAAAAAAATTAAATAGTGTCGGCGTTACTGCGGGGTTAATGCGGGAACGATGATAATTTAGCGTTTGGGGGCCCTCGGGTATAAAAATCTGTTGACCCAACCCGGGCCCATACATGGTTGTCTTGAGACAACATTCCCTGTCCCAATTCGATATAAAAAAGGGCCCTCGACATCACTTGGGGGTACGGCATTTCAACTGCCCAACTTAGGATTTGGGGAAGCTCCTCTTTTTTACAAATGTTCCTTTCAACAAATGCTTTGGTTGCTTTGGGACTGGCTTTTAGCCGTCCCCTGTAGATAAGTTTTCCTCCGGGGATGGGTTCTGAGTGTTTTGCGGGGGGGATGCGGAAGGGGGTGGAATTTTTAAAACATTTTCGTCGCTCCTATTCTCCATTTGCATGATTGACAGGCTTTGGGATTCAGGAAACGTCGTCATCGCGCAAAACCCCACTTTTTTTAATTTCTTCCGAACTATGAAAATTTTTTTAAAAAACTTTTTGGAAATTTTTTTTAAAAAATTGGCTTCGTATAAATTATTTTTAAAAAAGAGACCACTGCCGAAGATCGAAAAACGGGCCATTTGTTCAGACGTTATCGATCAAAACCGCGTGATAGTGCTGCGATCTATTGATTTTTTTCCCTAAGTATTTTTTTTGGGGATTTTTTAATGGGTCGATAGCAATAATCGATCTTTACGTTCTTTGGGGAAATGGGGTGATGATGGGTTCGCACCAAAACCGACATGGAGTCCTCTTCCCTGATACGGGTAGAGCCGGGGGAGAAAGCATGGCCTTTCGGAAGATTTCATTATGCTATGGATTTATTCGGGCGTGGGGCAGTTCTTCACTTAAGCCCCACACAGAGCTTATTTCCCCATAGAATGGGAATTGTAATCCTCCCCTGCTCTGCTCGAAAAATCCAATGCGTTTTTTTCCCTTCTTTTTTGGGCAAAAAAAAGCCTGGAGATAGTTCGCAGAACTTTACACATTTTCATAATTAAGCAAGTTCCCCTACATTCCCCCAAATTTCATGTAATCTCACACTTACAAAGACCTGGACGAATTTGGGGGAAATATCCGAATATGATGTACCTTCCCCCATATCAAAGGGGGGTCGGCAATTGAGACGGATGTTCCACGATGATTTTTTTTTTCTACAATGGTTTTCCCCCATTCGCTCTGAACCTCTTGTAATCTATTGTTTTCGGCGTTGGATGTGTTTTAGACTTCCCAAAGCATTTCTACGGGGACTGACAGTCAAATTCCACCACGGGGCAAAAAATTGGGGGTTTCCGTCAATTTGGGGGGTCCCAGTTAGTAGAAGAACGTTAAAATTTCTGCAATTTTTTCTCCCGAAAGTAGCCCTCTGATCGACTGACGTTCGATTAAAAATCGGCCAATCACCCGTTTCACCACATTGAGTGGCGAAACCAAAAAACCCA
>CAXIVR010000856.1:0-17500 GCA_964035755.1 Teleogryllus oceanicus
GTTTTGGGGCCCGCAATGCTTAGTCTAGTCCTGTAAGTGAAAGCTTATTTTTCCTCGGGAGATGGGGGTGATCTCCCGCCGGCTGACGAGATCCGGCGCCGATCAACCGCCGGCTAGCGGGGTTCCCCAACCGGGACTCACCAGCGGGGCATCCCCAGCCGACAAGCTCCTAGCCGACTGGTTTCCCGGAATATGTGGTAGTGTAGTGCATGTTAGCGTAAGTGTGTGTATGTAAGGGGAGAAGGTAGGGCAAGGAAGTGGAAGGAAAGATCGCGCGCAGTCCGTGGCCCGTTTGTGTTGCTCCGGCATTCGCCTGGTGTTGATCGGAGAAATCACGAAACACTACCAATAAGAACAGCGGGTTGCTAGAATTTTTTCGCCAGACAGCAACTAAATTTCGACCTAGCTGAAAAGCAGCTAGTGTCGAAAATTCTGCCGCCGCACAGTGGTGCATTTTGGCGTTTTCCCGCCAAAACCTCTGAGAGCTATAGTATGTTTTCTACGACGCACAGTGGGCAAGAGGGCCTCATTTCTGGCATTAATTGAGTAAAACATATACCCATAGTATTGCATATCACAAAGAGAAATTAATGTTGAAAGTAAGGGTTTAACTTCCAATTCGATACCTTTCATCTGACAAAAATAGTCGATTTTCTGGGAATACGCATTGTAAATAAAACAACAAATAACGTTTCATTACGTTTTATTGGGGGAGAAAAATTAAAGGTTTTGTAATTATATAAATTAAAATCAAATATAAATATAGTGAAATTATATTAAATCATGAAAATCATCATCATCATCATCAATATCGCATCAATAGTATGAACTGTGTCATCGCAATCATCATCCGCGGGGCCTCATAATTTTCAGAATGAACAATGTGTTCGGTGGATGAACCAATAGTTCCTGAGCTTCTTTTGGGAGGCTTGCACATTTTACGTTATAGATAATTTTCTCTTGTTGGTAATAAGTGGATCTGATCTAAGAGCAGTAAATTTAAAATATCACTATTAGTTTTATTCACGGGAACATTTTCGGAAAAGTGCTCTTCTGTTTTTCTTAAAATTTTTGTTGAGTGCTTCTTGAGTTCCTCTGTGGATTGCCCAATTGAAGCAAAGCTGACGAGACAATCTCAGGCAATGAATAAAATACTTGTACAGTGTAGGTGATATGTCCCGTGGATTTTTTTTAACAAAAGCCCGAGCTGTGGTAGGAGCAAAGCCCGAAACTTTTCAAATGAATTTCCGCCACTTGATACGAAAATCATAATTATGTCATATTTTAATTAAATAGCCATCGATGCGTGTAATTTCAGCAGATAGGTACAGGGTTCTGAAGCAGATAGGTACAGTAAAAGGGTTTCGGGAAAGAACCGTCTAGCTGTATTTCCGGTATTTGAAATTAGATCCTGGTTTTGGCTGACCCACAATCAAACCACTGTCTCGAAACTCTCTGAATACGAGCTTTATTTTCAGCACAATGTTTTTATCATTCCTCGCGCTTGCCACTTCTTAATAGGTAACTTATAAGCCAAATGCAATAGGTACTCAAACATGCGTATCCACCCATGTAGGGATTGACAAACCAAATTTCAAGTTTTTTTTTAATTGTCCTCTTAATCATTTATTAACATTATTGAAATTTTTGAAGTGGCATTACATATGTAACACTTTGAGTTGAAGTAGTTTCAGTCAGAGCATTAATATTTTCCATCAACCATGGCAAATATCATTGTGATCAACTTGTAATTTTCTCTCTAAACATTACCTTGTTTGTTTGAATATTTTCATTTCATCGTCAATTCATTTTCTTAATGCATACTTCCTTCGTTTCCCTTTATAAACTGTATGTGAACAGGTTTACAATATCTTGTCGATGCACGACGCGATTTTGCCAATCAATCTTTTCATTACAAACCAGACGAAGAGGAACAATACTTGTAATAAAAACAGAAGAATCATCAGCATCATTATTTTGAAATACCTGCTTGTAAGATATGTGTCCGAAGAGCCATCAAACCCCATTTTGATATCTGAGTTAGTTGATGAAGTACTGCATTTGGGAGTGATTCAATTACAGATTCCAGGACATTAGAAGGCGCTTCACAGTGTGATCAAGCAAGTGAAATGAGAGCAAAATTTTCGGTAATGTGTATACTTGTAGGGTAACAGTTTTTTCGCATCCTGAACTATTTATATGACGAAAATTTTTCTGGAGACTTGTCCATGATGTGATATTGATGTCTAGTCAATTTAGCTTCCACCAAAACTGATAGAGCATCTTCTCCAGTCATCTGTTTTGGTTCCAATGATTTTCTGTTAGGCTTCTGGGATTTCTTGCACGTATCGGACTTGAAGTCATTTCAATCAGTAATTTGAAGCCTGCGGCTGTCCTTCAGCTCATGTTCAATTGTGGGAATGTTAAAATATTAGATGGTGTAGATTTCGAATTCTTTTGTTTTGTCGCTTTGTTCGCACAGAACTGGGTTCAAAAGAAATATCCCGGCGCCCACATCTCTTCAGTGAATACTGATTAAACGAAACGAAACTTTCAAGACATTCCTCATTATTTTTTTCAAATTTTTCACATTTTTGCAAGCCTTTATCCATTGCACTTCAATTCGACTGAGATGACTTACTTTTTGCTTCATATCACTAATATTTCGTGAACCACACTTTGTTGTTTTTAGTTTTTTAGTCAAGAAATTAAATTTTTGTCTATTTCTCTCATTAGAACTCCACATAATATCTAAAAATTCTTTTCTCTCGATATAAACAGTATTCGAACTCTTGCCTGCAAAAAAACTCACATAGTACACAATTCATTTCCGGTATTTCTGCAGACACTTCCTGAAAAATTCATTCCGGTGAAGAAAGTAGAAAAGTAGCAAGAAAAAGCAGCTGTATAATATATTTGGAACATTACTGAATAGCGAGAAACAAAGATCAAGGCTTGATACCTTGATACATAATTAAAAGTTATGTGTTTCACAAAATAACACGTAAGTTTGAAATGTTAAAAGCTATTTCTTTGTAGTTTTATTTCTATACATATAAAGTCCTAGATTTTGTGTTTGTCACATGCTAAATAACATTAAATACCTGAACTTGAAGCTTCCATTGCAACAAGTTGGTTTCTTTACACACACTGACTGAAAACACCCGAACCTAGGGGTAAATTCTCACTAACGAAAAGCACGTCCGATCACCACTACAACACTGCATGAACTGAAAGCTCTACTGTGGAGACGGACAGCCCAAGCAGCTTGACATGCTAGGACATGTTCGTGCAGGTTCTCCTTTGTACGAAACCATAAGAAATTTTCACCCCAAATAATTTTGGTTTTTTAAATTTCTGCCCGGTTTTGCTGTCATTTCCCATAGTCGACGACCAAATTTATTTTGGGTTATCTTCATAATGTAAAGAAGCTGGAACATAATACCAGAATAATTCACTTCTTAAATCTGAGAAATATAATTATATATTACTTTAGAAAACCGTAGGGGTTACTTACATATTAATTGATAACATTTAGCATAAAGAAGCATGGTATTAATGCCATCTCATGCCCTCTGCCAGAGAAAATTCATATACAGTGTCCGAAGAACCGGGAAAAGGGAAAATCACATTTTTCACTCGGGTACATTTCTCCCTACTGTGATTTTTGGCTCGGGAAATGAGACAAAGCATATCTGTTCAAAATTTTAACTTTCTTTAGGAACATCCCTGCTGGAAATGAAAGGAACAGAAGATCTCAAAAGGCGATAAACATCTCCTGGACTGGGTGCAGTCTTGAACATGTACGCGATAATCCTTCCCATATCGTCTTATATCTTTGTGAATAGGTTCTATGAGAATATTCCCATGAATATTTGGAAACATATTTCTTGGCAGTATCCAGTGCATACTAAAAAATGCTAATGTCGATTCCGTGATATTCAATTTTTTTTCTAAATTCTTAATTATACCCTCATCTATCCTGTTATTTCTAAGGAATATTTAGATTTTCAAAAAGCGTCACGCTGAATTACTGTCGTTTATACTATAATCTTCTTTGGAAATCTTACATTCAGACCATTTTTCTTTGAATTGCATTTGAATAAGTTTCTTGACTATATTCAAACTGTAGTTGCAGTATTATTTCATAAAAAAAATATAATACTAATTTTATAACAATAACAATCTAATAGAATAATTTTTAGAATGTAACTTGGAGTTAAGTAAACAAATATTACATTACTATGAATTGTATTTTTCATTTATTTTTTAAAAAATGATGATAAGTTTCTTTCATATCACGTACGTATTTGACCATTCATAGAGCGCACAACCCCTTTCCCTTTAAAACAAGTTTAGAACATATTTTGTAAAGATTATATGTAAAATTTTTTAACTAAATAAAATGTGCGTAATCCAGTCCAGAAGATGTAATATGTACATAAATATTATGTTCATGTAATATTAGTGAACAGTCATAATCTGTTACAAAAATTAAAAAATTCATTTTTTTGTTTATAATATTGAGTAAATTTGTTATTTCAGTAAAAGGGATCAAAATTTTCCGCTAGAAACAGCATTGTAAAAGCAATTCCCGTTCTCAGGACGGATCTTAACGAGTCATATTCGGCGGTCACGCATGCTTGACAAAAGTTAATTCTTTGTATTTACTAATGGGGCAAGTGGGGCATGATTTTAAAAGTGGATTTGAAAGGGGATAGATTCAGGTAGTAAATGAAATTAGAAAAAACCCCGCGGAATTCCGCGAAATAGGTAACTTTCAGCCTACGTGAACTTATGAGTAATTAAAATTATTGTATTAATTTCAAGCATTTTAATATTTCATCCAAGTCGATATGAAGCATTAATGCATTATGAACAAACATGAAAATACTCTACAAACCTTCAGGAAGAGAATCCATACTGCCAGTTTTTTTGCTCAACTTTGTATGGCCACCACTTACAAATAAAGACGGTCTTTCTATGTTACTCTCGCACTGCAGGTCTACTGCAGGCCATGAAGAGTAAGTTCGGGTGACTACTGGTCCCAGGAATTGCCCCAGAGACACGAAGGGGGCAGAAACAGATGCCCCAAGTATACAGTGTGTCAGTATTTGCAAAAGTTCAGTACACGCGATTTCATTTTTGGGGGTTTTGCCAGGATTTCGGGAAAATGCACCACCGTGCGCCGTTGGGACTCGGGAAACCCAGGACCTCCGGTCAGAGGCGCTGCAGTGCCATCAGTTGATGCATTGAGCTACCGCTCCTGGGTGTGTCTTAACGGATACGTTCGTCATACGTCCCATTGATTTCTCGATTATTTCACGCAGTGATGCTTGTCTGATCGCACTGACGACTTTACGCAAACGCCACTGCCCCAGTCATTAAGTCAAGACCGTCAAAATCGTTGCCCGTGGAGAGGTCGGCCTGAAATGAAGTATCTCGGTAACTCTCGAAACTGTGGATTTCGAAATAATTGATTCCCTGACGATTTTCAAAATGGAATTTTCCATGCGTCTAGCTCCAAATCCATTCCGCATTCAAAGCCTTAGTTCCCGTTGTATGGGCACGTCAGAAACCTTTCATAGGGAATTACAGAGAACAAATGAAACCTCTGCCAATACCCTGCACTTTTATACCTACTCTTCGATACTACCTACATCTGATATTTGCATATGCTATCCCATGACTTATGACACCTCAGTGTAATTTTAAATGATAAAAAGCAATAAATTTTTAACCCCATGGTTTTTTAAGGAAATATCTGAAAGACCGTAAGTTCTGGATGTTTAATTTATAAAATATTTTATATATAAGGTGTGTGTGTGAGTTTAAAACAAAAATACCCAAAATGAATTTTTACGTCAATTCAAACAATGTAATTAACATTTTCCTTTGGGAAAAAAATTGAGAAACAATTAGAGCCATTTTTGAGAAAAGAGTTTTCAGCGTTTCTGAAAATGGATTTTGCTCATTTTTACAAAAAACCCTTTGAGATTTCCAGAAACTTTATTTGATATTATTAAAGCACATGTTATAAATCTAATAATGTGAAGAATTGCATTTGTTTAAATATTACCAACGTGAGGGACAAGTAAAAAATAAATTTTAGGATTTTAAAAAAACAAAGGAATATAAAATATAGCGTGTATGTCATCGGATAGGGTGCATTTGGTACGACCCCACCAAAAATTGAAAGAAAAATTTGAAGCTATTTTGAGAACATCTTGTTTATGTAATTTTTAAAATTGCAAATATTGCACGCTCTGTTGCACAAAAGCTACAAAAAGTTTCAAAAAAGTCTACTTGATCTTAATGAAAGAACTATTTGTGGGTTAAAAATTTTCATTTGAAGGATAAATCTGTTTCTCAAATTTATAGTTGTAGGAAGACGCGGGAAAAATTCAATTTTTGCATTTTCGAAAATTCAGAGTTAACCGCAAAAAACGGGCCTATGTCACCTTTTTAAATGATTTACTTCTATTCTACAAGAAATTTAAAGAAAATATTTGGAACCGTTTTGGGGAAAATTTTGAAAATGTCGGGGTTTCATGTAAGTAACCCCAAATTTTAAAGAATGTTTTCAAAATTTTAGAGCTAACTAGTCAGGTGGATAGTTTTTTTTTTAATTTGGAAAAGTTCGTATGTGGGTTTAGGCTGTAGATATGTTCACTTTTGCCCCAGAGACAGACAGAAAGACGGACAGACAGACGGACAGACAGAAAACAGAAAAACGGGCGGACAGGGACAGAGGGAGGACTTTTAAAAAAACACTTTTTCGGTACCCGGGGGACCCAAACGTGCTTTTTCCCTTAAAATCTAAACCAGTTCTCCGCAATTTTCATAACTTTTTTCTATCCCGTATACATATGTATACGACAAAGAAAAAATTGAATGCTCCTTAAATGCAATCTAGGCAAGCTTTTAAATTAAAATTTCTTGTCTGTATAAACAATCTAGATGATTTATTTTTCTTTGTAGAAGTGAAATGATTACTGTTACTGGTTATCGATATAATTTTTGATTAGAACCGGAGGCTTTTTCGTTTGAATTGGTTTAAAATTTATGATGGCTGAAGTTGAAATGGGGCATAAATGGTAAATTACGTAATAGCCCCCAATAATGCAAAGAAAGTATGCGGTGTTGTAGCCCCAATTAGTTTAACATATCGGAATAAACCCTTGGACAGGTATCGACTGTTTACAAAGGAAATAAGTATTAGGTAAGTTCGAGATTTTTCCCTTTAAGCGTTGGTAAAATTTTAAAATTCACGTACCTCTATCCTTCACTTCATCTTTTATGTTGATCAATTTGTATGGGCAATTTTTTAATTTTTTTAACGTTCATCACTAAGCAGTATATATTACTCTATTTTTTATCAGAATTTTTCTAACCCTTTCCGACCGTTAGCAAAGGGGGATTGAAATTCGAAATGAGGGAAATTGATGACACTCTTAGAAGTCATTTCAGAAAACCTTTTGAGTATTTTTTTGCATTCTACCTTCGTCCGATAACGTTAAATAAATAAACATTTCCCCGGGGGCCCCTTTCCCGGAAACCAAACTTTCCCCAACTCCCGCGAGTGCGCCGCTCTATGCGTCACGCACTGCTCAACGGCACAGACGAAAAGGAAGCGCCCAAAATTTTGGAACGTTTTTAAAAAATTAATTAAATTCTCGGAAAGTCATCTCTGAAGGTTTTATTGGGATATCAAAAAAAAAACTGCCAACGACGCTAGTCGGACGAAACTACAGCCCAAATAAATACAAGGAATAGACAACCGTAATTTCTCCTCCTCTTGGGTTTGGTTTACGAACTCGGAAAAAAGCGGATAAATTTTTATTCCATGGATAAAGGAAAAACCGGTTTTACGAAGTTCGAATAGTGCTTATTCCCCGGAAAAAAAACGATGATAAACTATTCCACTTTTTTTGCGGAGATATTCAGTGAATAATGAAATAACCCAAAGTGGAAGCAGCAGTGAAACGCGTGTACTGTGCTACTATTTGTATAAGCTGTATAGCATTCTGTAAATGGATTTTTTCGGATAGCGATGATGAATTTTTTTGGGGGTGTATTTGTTTTCCCGGAAAACAAAAAGGGTTTCTTTCCCAGGCCCGACTTATTGAACAAAATACGTGTTAAAAATTTTCACGAGATTTCGTCTACCCAAAACCCCACAGCCCCAAGGGTTTGGATCTTGTGAAGGATGATTTGAATCATCATACAGAAATTAAATATACATTTTATATTTGTAGATTGTATATAAAAAAATAAAAAGTGAAAAATTATATATATATATATATATATATATATATATATATATATATATATATATATATATATATTTAAAATTTAAGTATTTTTTATTAGCTGCCTAGTCCCCTAAAAGTTTTTTTATTTTTTTTAGTAAAAAAAACATTTAAAAAACTGCGTATGACGTGCTAGGGGGAAAAGGAATTGTGTGCACATTTTCAAAATTTGTGATCCCTACACTAAGTCATATACTCCCAAAATTTTGGGAATTTTTGGGAAAGGTAGAAAAAAAAAAAAACTCCCATGTAGTAAAATCTATTTTCAGAAATAAATAAGCAATAAATTTTGAATTTTGAAAGGGGAAAAAAACCCCCCATGGTAAAAAATCTTTTTTCCCAGAGAATAAAAAACAAAAAATTTTTGGGTTTGCTTCCTGCCAAAAACATGGAAACGATAATTTGAATAATTGTATTTCCACAAATTTCCCAGAAGACGTGCTGAAAATGAATTTTTTTCCAGAAGCAAAAAAAGGGGGCCATCTCAGCATTTGCTAAATGGATCGGGGAAACTGGACAAAAACCTGAGGGGGTTTTGGGGGGTTATTGCCCCGGGTTTTGTAGTACAATAGTTTTTAACAGGTTGTTTATATTCATTTATACAGTCCAAATGGTAAATAATGCATTTTTATCATTTTTTAAAATTTAAATTTTACTTTTTCTTGTGATGCTGGTATAGTCTCTAATTGTATAGAAACAGTTATAGCAGAAACGATTTCATTTGGGTTAAAATTTTTTCCTTTTTAATTTAATCGTTTAATGTCTTTGGCAAAGTGTTGTAAAATAATGTACATGTATTGTATGTAAATTTTTTTGTAATGAGCTGTTGATACTGTCACCTGATGAATATGTTTTTACTCGGGGTGTTATAGTAATAGACTTCGGCATTTTCTGAAAATATTTTCCCCGCCCATGAGCAAGTCATTTTTAAAAAAACCATATTGTAAATCAACAGACAAGGTAATGGAAAAATTCCTAGATTAATGAAGAGGTTTTAATGAATCACGTGGGTGGGTTTTGGGGTTTTTATTCTTAAATTCTTTTTTTGTAATCAAAAAGTCTGGGAGCTATAAGATGTTTTTCCCCCAGAATATTTATATCTCAGGGGGGAAATGAACTTTCCCGGAAATATACCAACGGGGCAGTATGAAGGCTGACGGGTTTGCAAGAATATTTTAAATTGAGACCCAGCAATTCTCGAAAAAGTATTGGTTAAAAGTATAGATAGAATCATTTTCCGAGTGGGGGTAAATTTTTGTGCCCCAATTCCACTTGGACTTCCCAATATAATAAAAAAATTCATTTTTTCCATGAAATGATAATTAAAAAAAATCATCTATTAGTGTTTTTACTTATCAGTATAGTTTTCATAAAAGTTTTTTTTTACTTTAAATAACCCAAACCCTCAAATGAGTAAACAGTAGAAAAAAATTAAAAAGCCATTTTTAATAATCTCTTTTTGAAAGTTTGAATGACTGTTTTTATAATAGTGTACCAAAGGGTATCTCTCTGCTTTTCATTCTTGTATTTTTAGTTCAATGTGTGGGTTAAAAAAAAAACTTAAACAAACGTGTAAAAAAATTGTTTAAAATAAAAAATTTTTTTATTACGGTATGTTTAAAGTGAAATATATTTTTTTATTATTTTTTGGGGGTTAATATCTTTTAAAATTTTTAAACTATTGCAATTTCATGGGATAGAAATATTTGGTTGGGAAAATTGTTTTGGAATTTTGCAGGAAAATTGGGTAAACTTGAATTTAATTTTTAAAAATTGGGGTTTTTTAGAATATTTCTTTTTTGTGAAGGGCAACCAATTTATGTGACATAGTATTTTTGGGAAATAATTCCCTTTTTTTTTTTTCATTTTTCCTTTTAAAAAATTTTTATTTGTTTTTAATATTGAAAAACATTCCATATTATTCAAAGGTAATTTTGGGCCTAATATGCATTTTTTAAAAGGGGTAAAAAAAAAAGCCAAATTGTTCAAATCCTTTTTTTATATTAAAATCTTTTCTATTTTTTCACAACACCAACACTTCAAAATCTTTTATTTCTAAAAAATTAGAGTAAATTGTTTTTTTTTTTTCATTGTTTTTGGGAAAACTATGGAGCTTTTTCAAAAATAATTTTTTTACTGAAAACAACATGAAAATTTTAAAATATAAATTTTGGGTTTAAAAATGAAAAAGATTTTCCCTTAGTCCCCGTAGGTGATGAAAATACCAGAAAAAATAAGGTGAAAAAATTTAACGAAACTTTTTCTTTTTATTGCTAATTAGTGTAATGTCCAATACAACTTTCATTTTTTAAAAATTTAACCCTTTTAAAATTTTTTTTGACAGGAACCATTCAATTCCCCCTATTACTCAACTACTACTGATGTTTAGATTTTATGGTTGTGGTCTTTTTAATATGTAAGGGGGTTTCTGTATAAAAAATCTACTGCCCCCGGGTTAGAAAAAGAGAGGAAAGAAACACTAAAAACCTATTTTTTAATTTGCCACAAGGAAAGGAAAAACAAATAAAAAAGGGAAAATACAATGGGGAAAAATTCAAAAAAAACACTGTGGGGAAAAAAGCTGGGGGCTGGAAAGAAGATTTCCCAAACCTTGCCAATGGGTTGCAGTTGAAGCAAAAACCCGGGCTGAGGCTGTCTATGGCAAGTAAAAAAACACAACATTGCTATCAAATACAACGATCTGGAACCTTCAGTCTGGGGGAAATCAACATTTTAATAGAAAATTCAAAAAGAACGGGGAAAAAGGTAGAATGGAGAATAAAACTCCAAAAGAACAGTTTTTTCTCCTTTAATGATTTCTTATAAAACTACAATAAATTTTTTTTTTTTAAAAATTTCTTTTGATTTTAATTCCAGCCAAATTTTTCTTTGGAGCTGGTAAAAGAGATTTTCCCTTTTTCCCTCGCCCCTTTAATTTTTTTTCTTACCTTTTTGCAATGGTACAAGTCGGCATACATTTATTTCCCCTTCGTGTTTTTTTCTAGAGACTCTTGGGTGAGCAGGGGCTTTCTTTTTTAAAGGGTCAAAAACCCCCCCAGGGAGAGAAATTGAAGATTATTTCCTCCTCCTTGGCATCCTGTTTCGGGACCAGAAACCTGGGGAAATGTAAATTTCCCTTTTCCCAAAATCTCCCAAATTTCAGTGGACTGTATCTGAGCAGTCAACACAGGGTGGGGCGGTTCCCCAGCGTGGCAGGGGTTTCTCACGACACCTGGCTTTTTTTCTTCATCCACAAAAAACCCAAAGGAAAAAAGGGTTTCCCAAAGGTTCCATCAAAAGATGGACCCCTCCTTTAAACAACATTTTCCATTTGGAAAGATGGGGATCATTTTTCAATTGACTTTGGAGCACCTTCTGCAGATGCACCCTTTTCTCCCAAAAATTTCTTGAATAAAATTTTCCCTTTAAATTTCCCCAACCCCCTCCCCTCGCCCCTGCCCTTTTTTTTGGCTGAATCCTTTCTTGCATCTCTTTTTTTGAATAGAAAAGGGCGCAATAAGTCAGCAGTTCTTTTATTGTTGTTTGTGCATTATAGACTGACTATTTTCTCCCATTTTTTTCCCCAAAAAAAAGGGAAAAATGCATATTAGCAACCCACTGCAACAGGTTTCCAAACCCTTTTTAAATTCCAAAAATGTACCCTTCTTTTTCATTCAAAGTTACTTCATCTGTTTCTTTTTTCCCAAAAAACCCCTTCCCCTGGCCAAGTTGATTAACCTTTGGGGTGTCCCCCACAGTGTAGTTACTTATCCTTTTCCCCTTTTGGGGGCACTCCAAATTTATCTGCAAGGTTTTTATTTAAAACTAAAAACAAATTGGGTTATATAAAAAAACACATGCACAAATTTTTATTTTTAAAAAAAATTTAAAAAAAAACCCCAATTTTGGAATATTTGTCTTCACTCTTCCCGAATTGCAATACTATTTAAAACTTCCATAACATGCAAAAAATCAATTTTTTAGTTAGCCAGGAATTAAGGGTCTTGGAAAACCCTCCTTCCAATTCAATCTAAATTTCTTTAAAAAGAAAATTTTGGATAAAAAACATACAAAACATTTTAACATAATACCCAAAAATCACCCTCTAATGATTTTTGGAGGGAAAACCCTTTTAAAAATTTTAATGATTTGTTCTTGGAAAGAAATTCTTCCCCCGGGTGAATTCTCATATGGAATGTATTAAAAGGGTTTTAAGAAAAAACACAAAAAATAAAAAAAAACAAAAATTCATTCCCATTTTTGGAGTGTGAAAAAAAATGGCGAAATTAAGCAAAAATTGGATTCAGGGGGAACATTTTTTTCAAGTTTGAAATGAGCCCTCATTCCAAAAAAATAGACAAATTTTGGCCCTTTATTAAAAAACTTCAATTTAAAAACTTTCTTTGGTTTATCTTTAAAACGCCTCAAATTGCTTAAAAAACGAGTTATAATATATTATCCACCTGCATGAACTTTACCCCAAAATGTCCAACAGTACAATGCACCAGGTCAGCAAAAGTATGCTTGGTGATGAAACTACAAAGAAATAGCAAATGTTTGATTCTGCATTTTATTAAGAATTGATTCTGCAATATAAAATAATTTGTTCATTAGTTCTTGGCAAGAATATAAGAAAATGTGGTTGGTTTTAAGATTTTGTGATAATTGCAGATACATATAGTATGCCTCCGGAATTACAAACTGGGAATTATAATACACTTCGGGAAACTCACTGTATAAATATTTTGAAGAGTTAACAGAACCACGCTTCCAATTACTTGTAGAGAATACTGGAAAAATAGTGAACATAAGCTACAATTTGGTTCTGGTAAACTTTCTAAAATTATTAAGTCAAGACTTATAATATCTTTCATAATATCCTATTTGAACTTACCTTCAAAGTGTCCAAAATCGAAGTCGGAACTTTCAACACAATATGGCAAATTCCACGAGGACGCACACGCACGTTCACAGGAAACAGGCGATTCGAAATGGGCGGTAATGAGGCAGAAGGGACAAAACACGAGTAGCAAAGAATATATATTTTCAACAAAACACTATCGAATGCAGTACCAACTTTCTTTCACAGACGCCTTTTTCGGATAAACACGTGATAGTTATCCATGGAATAAAAATTAATTGGGTACAACTCGACGAAGTATTTATTCACGGATAAAGCAATTCCATAGATAACTATTCATGGAGATATCTCCATCATACAACCGGGCATCAACCAACCAATCATACAAGTGTTAGACTCAACAACTACTCATATTTAAAACTATTGGTGTTAGAACAGACATTCTTTCTATTATTTTAAATTTCAATTTTCGAATATTTAGAATTCAACAATAAAATCCCGGCCATTGTTTTAAGCGCCCTTCCTCATCCTCAAAATGAGACAAGCCCATTTATTTACCAACCCTTGATACATAAGAGAAGAAAATTGAAATGAAAAAATAGTGTGTTTTTTAAAAATTGTTTTAAAAAGTTTTTTAATTTTTTTTGTAAATATATCTGAAAATTATGCAAAACTACTCACATTTTCGAAAAATTGCACATGATCTTATTTCAATATTTGTCTTTTAAAGGGAAAAGATTTCATCAGAGAAAATTCTATCTTCAATATTATAAGAATATTATATAAATCTTTAATATTATAGGAAGACACTCAAGAAATTCCACTTTTGGAATTTTCAAAAATTTGAGCTTTCAGCGAACATTAGACCTGCACCATTTTCTTCTGTCCTTTCCGCCATCCGAAGACAAAGTGTAATCAAAACATTTGGAGCAATTTTTGAGAAAATTTTGAAAATAGTTTGTGCCTTCATGTAAAGTAACAAAATTCATAACATCCATATGAATCTCGCAAAGCCTCGACTTTGTTCAGATTGATCGGGGAATATCAATTTTTGATAAAATCCGTTGAACAGTTAAGTCACCAGCATTGATCCCAGGCGGACGGAGGGATATAGAGACGGTCACACACGTTTTGCCGTCAATCGACTTTTCGGTATCAAGGACCCACAAAACATGAATTATGTCTACACCACGGTAGAGGAACTAATTAAGTTTATATAGCAGCAAGATTTATCCACTTTTTCGTTACTAGGGCCCGGCAATAAGAGTTTTTCCACCAAAAAGTGCCGTTTTCCGACACACGATTATATAACTTTCCCTTTTGTGAAGTAAGTGAGAGGAAGTAAAAATTAATAGAAAATAATAGAATGGACTTGGAAATTATTAAGAAGTATTTCAGTGTTATTTAGAATAGGAATATTAATTATGTGTTTTTTTTTTCAATAGAAACTATGTAAGAAATGAAGTGCATTAGCAAATGCAAATGAAAACGCTTGAAAAGATAAGACAAAAGAAGTAGGTGTGTACAAATTACGAAGGAGCGTGTTAATAGCTTGTTTTGCGCCGAGAGGACGAACAGTAGACTGATATGCGTGGTATAATGTATGTACGAACAGTAGACTGATATCAATAAAGGAAGTGAACATTTTCAAAGAGACAATTACAAATGTACAGGGCCGAAGATTATTAACCTGCAAAATTAAATTCTAATATTCAATACGAATGTCCATTTATTAGTTTTGAAAAATTAATAACAATATTACACAGATCTGCGCAGAAATGAAGAGAATGATTTTGAATGTTATTTTAGTGTGAATGAGTTTTTTTGTCAAATATAATTAAAAGAAGTGAAATTATATATGTTTGTATTGTATTGTAGAGGAAAGAGCAGAGAATAAATGTGTATCAACCGCACCTTTGCGACTCATGATTTATTACGGAGTACTTTTATTGTTGGGTGCGTGTATTCGTAAATTAATCAATTCCGAATATAAAATTATATCAGTCGTAAACTTGTGCGAGCAGTGACTTTAAAGGTTCACTTCATTAATTAATAAAATCCCTGAAATATTGAAAATTATTACAAAATATTTAAATCCCTGAGATATTATTATCAAAATAAATAAAAGAAAATACTGACTCTAGCCACCAGATATTTATTGAGAGGATTGTGGCAGAATATATTATATCCGTGTCTGAGGTTTAAGCGCAATTTTATGTATGTGTGTATATATACGGGGAACTACGGAACTGCGTTCTGCTGATAGCAATTTGTAATAAAACTGGCAGGAGTAGACTTTAATGTAAATTAAAGCGGGAGAAATAATTAGCGAGTCAGGTACTAGGCGGCTTTGCGGATAAGGCGAATTGTAACCCCGAACAAATTGAATTTCGTCTGCAACCGACTGCATTTCAGGGCGCGCCTAAAGAATAAAGTTCAATGAACTCCTTCAGACGAGAACATCGCGATTAAACGGACAAATGACGCTACATGCAGCCGCCACCTTGACGCCTTCCATCGAACTGACCAGCCACCGCGCTGGCGAAAGCGGTAATCTCCTCTGCCATAAAGATTATGACTACAAGCGTCGAAGGAAGCTACAATGTCGGAGGGCGTCCATCTGAATGACTTCTGGATTAATCGCAACCGAGAAGTATCGCTTAATTGACGGAAGGCAGATAAGAGCAGGGTGTTTGTAGGTTATGCAATATGTACCATGTAATTTCCTTTTAATATGCTTTATTCTCATCAGAAGTTCAGTCAATTTTTCAAAATTTATTCTCTTCCGATTTTGATGGTTTATTTCGTTATTAAAATTAACTTCTCTCTTTTTCTCCTGATTTGACACCTTTGCATTCTCCTTCATTCCCTGGCACATCCGTAGCTTGAAGGAATGGGTAAAACCAGGGTAGCGGGTGTTTCGATTCTGCAGCGCCGCCGCCGGAACGCTCAGTAGTCGGGCAAGCTGATGACCGGATATCTGGGTCTCCTGACTCGGGCGGTAGCGTTATAATATGAAGTATATATCCTTATATAGGATTCAAGTAACCAGCATCCCTGCGTCCGTCACTCACAGACCCATTTATGTCCTCCTATTGAGACAAAATAGGTTATTCGACACGACTCTGTGATTGATTGATAGTGATTCCGCACACGTCAATTGGTATGGCCATTAGTCCCTTAAACATAGTGCATGTTTTTCCTCGGGGGGTGGTGGTGGTGGTCTTCCCACGCTGGATGGCGAGATCCGGCACCGACCTACCGTCGGCTAGTGGGGTTTCACCCAAACAGGTGTCTCCCGAAATCCAGTCACCGTCGAGATTCGAACCTAGGGTTTCCCGGTCAGAAGCACTGCAGTGTCATCTCTTGATGCTCTGAGTCATCTCTTCCGGTAAACGCGACTCAGTCTGCTGGTGGGGGAACTGTTGATTTCTTTGGGGAACCAACCACATCATTCTAAGAAATTTCTCCAGAAACGTGCGTTTTTGCGGTTCATAGGCAGATAAAATGTCAATTGAGCGACATACGAAGTTACAGAGGTGGTTAATTGCTTATTTAATTCCTCCCGAGGAGACAAAACAATTGGCACTGGTTTTATGAAATTTCGTTTAGCACATCCTAAAAACTAGTGGTGCTTCACGGATATTTTTCGCATTATTTCTACGTGCTCCGGTATATTATTCTATTGCTTAGACCTGCAAAAGTGTTTTCAGACAGCAAAATTGAGGCTTATAAAGTACCTCAAAATCAAAATATCCGTTTGAAACTCCAAAGTCTCGAGTTCGTTCAGATCGACCGGGAATATTAATTTTGGAGAAAATCGGTGGAATGGTTTAGGCACTAGCGTTGCCCAAAGATGGACGGACAAACAGACGGCAGACTTTTTCCCGGGCTCGTTTTTTCGTTATCAAAGCCCGAAAAACATGGATTGTGGCTATTCACGTTGGAAAAGTAATTTACTATATAAAAAAACAGGATTTAGCCATTTTTTCGTTACTAGGGCCCGAAATAAATTTTTCTGTCAAAAATACGTTTTGCGGCGCAGATTACAGACATTCTCTTCCTTTAAAAAAAAGATAAATAAATTTTCTAAAAAAGTGTTTCCGTGTAAAAAAGAAATTTTTTCCGTACATTGATAAAGGGGGGCGGTTGAAATCGTGGTGGGGTCTCATTCATTTTTTTAGGTCGTGTTTCAAAACTTGGTTTTCAGCAACCCCGTGATTGTTTCAACTGTATGGATTTTCCCCTGAACACGTAAGAAAAGGAAAACTAACAGAAATATCCATCCCCGGGCGGGATTCGAACCCGCGACCTTCAAACCAGGCAC
>CAXIVR010000856.1:20000-28985 GCA_964035755.1 Teleogryllus oceanicus
TTATTTTTGTTTACGATTATTTTGAGAATTTATAGGAAGAAGTTTCGGAAAGGAACATTTTTTAAAATTTTGGGTGAACTGTCGTTTTTAATTTTGCCGAAACCCCTTTGTGAGATGGAGCAATTTCCGAAAAATATTGGTTAAAGAGACTGGCCACTGTTTCCGGATCGTTACATTTTTATCGTTAATTTTAAAAAAAATTCTCTACGGGGTTTTTTAGTTGATTTGAGATTTTTTTTTATATTCCAATTGATTTTTTTTTATTATTTTGGTTCAAAATATTCTGATAGTTTTTCATTATTTTACCTCCATGACTTTTCGAACAATGTTTTGTGTTTTTTAAAAAGATATGGAAATCGGAAGTAGACGTTTAGAAAGGGAAAAAAACCTTTTTACAAGATTTCCAATGCCTTGATCCCAAAAGTTTTTCCCTGAAATATTTAATTTTTTGTTTTTGAAGGGAAAGCAAGTGTTAAAAAAGAAAAAGAAAAAGTTGAAAAAAAAAATTATATTTTCGTTTGTATCCAGTATTATAAACCGTTTCCATGACTCCTGCATCAAGTAATCAATGAATAATTTAATTTTACTTTTAGTAAACAATCTAGTCATACGTGTATTATTTATTGTGTCAGTGATCGCATTTCTTATAATGGTAAGAATTTGTCATCGTGGTCACTGTATCCTAAATCTTTGTTTCAACTTCATATCGAGTAGTAGTTTTGTTAGTTATAATTTGATCAATTGCCTTCATCGAATGTTGTGTGATCCGTTGTAGGTACATTAATTGTAATGTCTAAATTAAAGGAATTAATTAAATTGAGAAACTTTTTTTTCTCGCAAGATTCGACCAGAAAATCAATGTTAAAATCTCGGCATACAACAATGGATTCAAAAGAGCGATTGCTAACTTTGTTAAATGTTATTCCAGGTTTTCTAAGAACGAAACATAATCTGCAGTTTTCTTTTTTTGGAGGTCTGTAAATGCAAAGTATTATCACTTTTAGTGAAGTAAGATGCACAACAGAAATTTCGAAAATTTTTTCAATGGAGTACACATTTAATTCCGCCAAGTGGATAAAATCAATATTATTTCTAACGTAAATACAGGAACCCCCATACGTAGGACCTTATGGATTTCTCTTCTGCAATAATATCTTGCGAGGTAAAAGTTTGGAATTTGGAAAATGCTTTGTTCATTAGGAGATAATCGGTGTTCTGTAAAGCAAAGAACGTCCGTTTGATTTTGATCGCTCTGTAGAGCTGCCTCGATAAACTCAGTTTTATTTGAAAGGGATTGTACATTATGGTGGAGAATGTTAATTTTTTGCAAGTACCTACACGAATGTTTTTCTGCTGCATCTGACTGTTGTTGCTATATATTTACTCCATTTTTACCTCGAGTGCGTGGTCGAAGGTTGTAGTGTGTCCCGGCAGTGACAGGTTGTGAGGAAGATGGTGCATCGGATGTAGACGAATTGGTAGTGGAAATGGGAGAAACGGAAGTAGGTTCAGAGGAAGAGGCAACAGGGTTCGAAATAAGGTGGGTGGAGAACGTAAGGAAGGTGAAAGGGATAGATTTTTTGGGAGGAGACTGCTAGGACTGGAGTTGATGTATTGTGCAAGCTTGTTACCGACTGCATGTTTTCCAGCAAGGTTCATGTGAAGACCATGCCGGGTGAAGTGTTTTGCTGAGAGGAAATTAATTTCAAAAAGTGTGACATTTGTTTCTCTTAGCTGCACTTTCAATTGTTGGTTTGAGTGCTTAATCTCGCTGCATAGTGTTGGTCTGTTGTACCAGAAAGGCAGAGTCGAGACTACAATGTTAGTATTTTGGGCGGCACATTGTAATTTGTTAACATTTTGCATGTTTGTTAACATGGTGTAAAGTTACCGCCCAAGTTAATGCATTCTGCCCTCCTATGATAATGACTGTGTCCTGATTGGTCAGTGTTTTTGTGGGTGTCCAATTCTGCAGTCAATCTGCAACCTCCGTTAGGTTTAAAAATAGATGAGACTGAGAAATTGGAGGGTAACTTCCTACTGAGAATGGAGGAAAGATGGCGGCCATGATTGTCAGCTAAAATAAGTACCTGTTTTTTAGGCTCAGTAGGAATTTCTTTGTTTTCAAGTGAGCTAGGATGCGCAGCTTACGTGTTTTGGTTTTGACGCGCTTCCTAGCCTGTTTGCGTTGGTTTGTGCATGTACTGTCGATGGTAGAGAAGGTGGTTAGGATCAGGAAGGCGAGGAAAATCTGTTTCATAATCTAAAACACTAAATTTTGGTTGAAAACACTTTGCAGGTTTATGTAGAAGACCTACCTGTCTAAGGCATAACCTGATAAGACGGAAACCTGCCTAACGCGAAAACGGAAAACAAATGTTGGTACGACTTTTAAAAATTTTGTATAAGGAAAACAAATTATTTTAGAATTAAACTTGATTTGTAAGTGTCGCGACATCGTTTGACGCGACACTAGAGCTGTGCACGTCCTCTTGCTTTCAGCTACCGTTGTCCGAACGTCATATTTCCCACGCTATTCGCGGTAATACCACTGTTTATTTGTAATAGCACTGACCTTCAAAGCTAGTGTGAAGGAAGGAGAGGCGAAAGAGCGAGCCTTCCATAGTTCTTGTAATGCGTGATTTGGGTTCAATGGTTCAAACGTTTAGTATTGTTCAGTTCCGGAGTTACAGGTATTGTTGTGTTAATAGAGTGTTTGATGTTAGGCGACAAATTCAACGAGTGGTTGAATGAAATTTTAAAGATGGTTGCTAAAATATTAACGAGGACCAGGGCGAATAGCCGAATCATCAGATGAACTCATCTGTTCCTACAAATTTTGAACATAATATTTCTTTTACTTTTATTGAGTTCTTTATTTCATTATACCCATGTTGCGTTTCTGTATGACATTTTTTGTTTCTTGCAGGACGTGTTCGTTTCTTTGAAATGTAAATGAAAAAAAAAGATACATTTATTTAAACTGCAATTGCGTAACCTGTTGGCAGTTTATTATAAATATAATACAAATATTATAATAACGTACAAATAATAATGCTAAAATGATAATAACAATAATAATAATAATATAAAAATGCTGATTCTTAAAACATTAAATTACATGGAAAAGAAAAGAAACGTCTATCATCTAAAGTCGCAACTGAATGTTTATACATCTATGGCCTGCACTCTACTATCCTTCATTTCACTTCACTATAACACTGAAAACATTTCCTTCATATTTGTCTGCTCACTCTGCACGACAACTCACTTCCTGTATAACTTAATATTCTTAGTTAACTACCTCATAAACTTAGAAACACCCTAAATTAATTTCCTAAACTGTTGAACGCTTCAAAGAAAGGGTTCAAGGTTTTGAGTCAATCTATTCCTATCTCTTATCGTCCGATTTGTGAAAGAGTCTCGACATCCGTTCTGTGCGGTCTGAAATTTATTCTGTGCCTGTGGTCCCCTCTACTGATGTTCGTAGGAATACTTAACCGCCGTTTTATTTCTTTCTACGCTGAATGACCGCTATAAGCTTTATACAAAGCGCAAAGTCTTGCCAATGTTCGCCTGTTTCGAGTGAATCCCACCCTGCCGTTTTCTTGCCCCCTGCAAGTAAATTTAGCTGCTCTACGCTGAATACTTCAAATTCTTATACCGCATAATTTTGTGTGGATCCAGCATTTAAGTTTTAACAACATTGTAGCTTTAAGGTGAGATAAACTACTCAATCAACCTTTTCCATCTTTGAACGATTACGTTTTCTGAATTGACAGTTTTTATTTCAAACCTGAATAAGCCGGAAACCGCACAAGACCGAAGAAAATGTTGACCCAAACGAATCCGTCTTAGACTGTCTTTACTGTAGTATACATTAACGGAGCACTAGAAACATTAAGAGAAAGTATGTGCTGTTGTAGCTCCACTAGTTCAAATAATGAGATTATTTATAGAGCTATGTATAAAGTTGCCGAGTTAATTTCTATGTTTCTGTATCTTATAGCATAGCAGATGGTGTGCAATGTATTAGTTATTGAGCATTTTTGAAGGAAAGAATAAAGGCCGTTTTACACGGTACAGTTTTTGTGCAGATTCTCACACAGAAACGTTACTAGAAACTATCACAGGAAAATTACTCATATTTTCGAAAAATTAAACATGGGCTTATTTCAAGATCTGTCTTTAAAACACAGATATCATTAAAGAAAAATCTCTATCTTCAATAGTATTATTTTATAAAAGCCCTCCCAAAAAAATTGTACTTTTACAATTTTCAAAAAAACAACAAGGATTTCAGCGAACATGAGACATACACCGTTATGTTAAACATCCTTTACGCTATCCGAGAACAAAGGTTAATAAATAAATTGAGCAATTTTTGAGAAATTTTTGAAAATTATTTTAAGGTTTTAAGTAATGTATGTGTGTAAAGAACCCTCAAAAATCCGTTTGAAACTCCCTTGATTCCGTTCAGATCGATCAGGAAATATCAATTTTGGAGAATATAAGCTGAAATGTTTAGGCGCTAGCGTTAATCACAGACGGACAGACAGACGGACAGAGACATGTTGCCGCCAATCGATTTTTCGTTATCAAGGACCAACAAAACCTAGATTCTACCTACATCACGTATTAAAAGAAGAAATTTACTGGAAATATACGAACAGGTTTTATCTACTTTTTCGTTACCAGGGACCGACAATTAATTTTTCTGTCGATAATTAGCCGTTTTTCGACAGATGATTACAATACATTCTCTTCTTACATTCGAAAGGGCGAGAACATAAAAATCGAACGTACTTAAAACTTTTCAAACAGAAATCGTGCAGTCTGGACTGCACGCTTTCTGTACGTCCAATATGCACGAAAACTGTACCGTGTAACGGGCCTGTAACGGGCCTTAACACTTGCAAGTTCAATGACTTATTCGCAAGACCAAAATCAAAAACTGAGATTTTTACCAACATATTTAATTGTAGACAACATTCCCTTTTTTGCAATATTGCTCTTTTGTAATTATTTTTTCAAATTTAAAAAATACGGAAAATTCGCCGAAAATAGGACTAGCACCAATTTGTTTCGTCCTTTGATACGCACAAGGAAACAAAGTAAAGAAACAATTTGGAGCTATTTTTAGGAAAATGATTGTTTTAAAATTGTCTACTTAAAAATATTCTTCACAAACGGCTCCATCCCCCTCACGGATGTAGTAAATAACGGATAGAACAAGAAACGCCTAGAAAAGAGCCATGAATTCAATTTCGTTGAACTCCCTTAAATTTAAAAAATAGCAAAAGTTAGAATAATGCAAGAATGTACGTGCTTTTGTAAAACCACTAGTTTGTTCATATTCCCTAACAGTTTTAAAAGCTTCTCTTGGAAAATGGCATTTTGAGAGATATTTGTATATTTCTCTGAACCACAGTTTTTTTTTTTTCCTAGGGCTTTTATCCATTCGTCGAATCATCCGCTCCGAGCAGTCGACCTGTGCGGACCTCTGAGCGCAGCTGCTCTCGGTAGCAGTAACCATTCATAGTGTAAGGTGTATTAGACAAAAGTTTAAGTATACACAGTGCGCAAATTAAATCAAAGTGCAGTGATCTAACAAGTGATTAACTCTACATCAACTTTCAACAACGTACTTTCAACAACCTCAGCCAGTGCATCGCCGGTGCCTTAGCATTGGTTTATCCAACCGTCGGCCAAATGGAGGTCGCTGAAGGCGACGGCCGCGATTTTACAGCTCTATACGCTCCAGCGTATCAACCAATGCCAACTCAACAAGCGCAGACGTATCATTACGCAGCACCGCAAGCAACGAGTATGCAGCCACATATCCAAAATTATAGTCAGCCAACACAGGTCAGTCATTTTGCGCCAGCAGAAGGTAACCTCATCCTCAAGGTGCAGTGACAATATAGTGCAACCCGTTCCAGACCCCAAGTGAACAGTGGCAAACGCGGAAACAGTGACCCCATCCAAAACCCCAATCAAACCAAAAAAGTACTGTCCAATACTAATACCAGCTACGCTATTCCTACAGAGAATAGATTCAGCAGTCTAGCTGACCTTCCTGATGATGTTACGAACGCTACCGACCCCTATACCTGAAAATGTTAGAATCCACCCATCCACATCAGCAATATTACAAATATTATGGAACTAAATCAGGAAATTAAGGCCCAAATCTCTGCGCAATTCACCGTAACATTCAACAATAACAAAGCCAAAGTGAACTTCCAAAAATAGATGACTTCAGAAAAGCAATTCAATATTTCATAAAACCAAAAAACAATTTCACACATACAAGGACCTAACTAATAAAAAGTTCTCGGTGGTTTTCAAAAACATTCACCCTCCCATCAACCAAGAAGAAATATATAACGACCTGAAGGAACAATACTTTTCCCCTAAACAGTATCACCAGACTACATAAAGATAACCAGCCTATCCCAGTGGTAGCCGCAGAATTTTCCGGTGAACAATCGATTGAATTAATCCTCCGAACCAGCCAAATCTGCAACTTAAAGTTAAAGTTGAAAGAAGACGAAGAACAAATGGAAAAATTCAGTGCCTTCGTTGTCAGATTTTGGGACATTCTAAAAATAATTGTTACAAACAAATCGCCTGTATACATTGTGCCGAGAATCACTACTTAGTAAATTGCCACAGACTGAACCAACCTCCGAAATGCAGAAACTGCGATGGGACTCACCGTGTGATATCCGTACGAATGAATGCCAATACTTTAAAAATATATCGGAAAATAAAACTAGAATGCCCCCAAACCCTCGTCAAATATGAGAACCAACAAATCAACTCCACCCCACCAGCACCCCCACCTCAAAACGCCTGCCATTTCTAGACTCCATAGAACTGCTAACATACCAATTTCACCCATGAATCAGCATTTAATCGTCCGCCAAATAATATCCCACCATATGTCCCAAACCAGAATCCACATACTAGTCTCCTCAAAATAACTTTCTGAACACACCATTCATTCATAATATTATCAATCACATAACAACCCATATAATCAACATCATAAATTCAGTCATCCCAACTATTATTCAAAACATACAACAAGCAATTACTTCTAATTTTAGTTTCTCCAATGGCTCAAAATAATTCAAATCATAAATTAATCCTAATGAACTGGAACGCATGTGGCATCAGCAATAAAAAAAACGAACTCCATTTCTTTCTATTCTTTCTCAACATCTTTTCAAACCTCAGTAATTTTTAGAGGTGCTCGGTGAGTCCCCTCGTCAATTGTAGTTTAGAGTTAGTACAGTACTGGAAACATAAATTGATCGCGGCCGTCTGCGGCTAAGTTCAGCTTTCGCACGGCTTGGGCAGCCCTTGTCATGACGAAACGTCGCAGGCGGAGCCTCACGAACCATCGTAGCCAATCTCGATGCAGGGGGGAGGCCCAACAAAATTACGACGTACAAAATGGCGGCGCTGCTAGTTCAGATGTGCAAGTATTTTCAAATAAAAATACATGGAAGAAACACTTGTATGAACATGAAAGTAAATTCATTGAAATATATATGAACACATAGCACTTAACCACTGTTAACACAATTCTTTTTGTAGAAATTACATTGATATCAAATGACCAGTTTATACAGAATTTTGCGATTAAAAGAACGATTATAATTGCATATTTTCAATTATGTATATTACATTTGAAAAAATGCAGAATACTGTTTTTCTGAATCGTTAGGACTGTTAGGGAAACATTTCAATAAAAGAAAGTAAAATTCAAAGACCAACTGTATATTTATCATTAAAGTAACAATTAAACTAAGTATTAAGCAATTAATTTGCATCTCATGTCAAAATTGTTATTTTGCAATCATCAAATCAGGGAGAATTTGGGACACTTCAGGCAGCAATAGCGCACATTTCGCAATTGTTTATAAAATTGTTAACTGTTGCAAAATTGTTAATCCGCGGTTTTTGGTTCTGGGACATCAGAAAACTCTTCTCACTTTAGAATTGCAAAAATTGGAAATTGTTTATAATTTTACCAATTTTGCAATTCTTTTTTATTCTCTCATCTCAATTCCCTTTACACAAGATGCAAAATTCCGCAATCCAACTGGAGCTATCGCCTTCGCTTACGTGATACGCAATTGTTTATAGGATCTTCGCGTCTGATGCCAACCTCACTTGTTTCCAACCCCCAATTCATCTCGATTTGGCAGTCAAGTATAAAGAGAACCCTTCCCACTTTAGAATTGCAAAATTTGGAAATCGTTTGTAAATTTTTAAATTTTTCAAACATAACGTATTGCTTTTTTAAAATTGGCTTTAATCGAGATGTAAAATTTCGCAATCCGATTAGCGTTTATCTCTTTCTGTTTTCGACATACGTAATTGTTTATAAGAAATTAGCATGTCATGACAACTATTTTGGCAGTTCCACGCTAGTTTTTTCAGCCGTTTTGCAACGGTCGCTTAGTTTCTCCGGCAAATACATTTGAGTTCAACGGTGATGGAGGAACAAGGGCCACAACGCTTGCCACGAAAAATTGTTGCTGGTTAGATATTCCTAGTTTTCAGCTCCCTAATTTTTCATTTCATTCTAAATACTCTCAGTTCCATTTGTTTAACAATTACAGCATAAATTTTAAAATACTACTCGAGCCGGCTACTGAAAAACCCCCTTTTGGAAGCAAGAAAGGGTCATCAATTGTCTTCGAGGAATACCTCCCGGGCGAAAATTGCGTCCTTCCTCCACACATTTCAAGGCGAAATAGGCTGAGCTTGTAAGCGTAAATCGTAACACTCGCTTTCCCTCGAGAAAACCTTTATCCACCTTCTTAGGAAGCCAATTTTACATATAAAATTGTGGAAAATTTTTCAAATTAAATATACAAGAAAACAATAATTTTACATTAATTGTCTTCACGTATAAACATAGACATTAAACCCTTGGCCTCAGTATTCACACGTTCCAAATACGAA